>LBNU01037166.1:135024-149770 GCA_014162995.1 Artemisia annua | reverse complement strand
TGGTCCATAACTCTCACAAGTCGCTCATTCCTACTCGGAGTGCTACGATGGCCAAAGCGGCTAGGTTGGGAGTGTTCTCCTAAGGTGCGGGCTCTAGGAGGTGGGTTTGGTTGAATTAGGTTGTTGGGATCAAGGATGTTACCACCTTCCATGATGTCGGATGGTAACGGTTACGAACAAAAACACGAAGAAAAAGATAGACTAAAGAGAATCCTGGAAAATAAAATAAAATCTCACTAGAAAGGAGTCTAGTGAGTAGTCCTAATTAAGAATAAAAATTAACCTAAACAATAACTATTCCCCGGCAACGGCGCCAAAAACTTGATGCGCGTGGATTGCAACACGCACTACGTTTTACCTCTCGAGGGATCTCGAGAAGCTTGCAATCCCCACCAGGCAGTGTACCTGACCGATGTAGTATAGTGAAGTGGCAAGTACCGGGGGATTGATCGTTCTCTCACAGGGAATAGTGTTCGTTAGGCTAAAAGCTACTCTAATCTAGGTCTAAGGGTGGAGGAAGATTCTTTTTGTATTTTTTATATTTTATGAAAGCAGTATAATCTCTGGTTTTGGAGGATAGGGCGGAATTAGTTGCTAGTCAACTAACCCAAGTTATCTACTTCTAACCTACTTATATTTTTGTATTTTTTTTGTTTTAGAGAAGATCAGTGGTGGAGAATAGTGTTTACTTAGATTTCATTACTCCCTAACTATCTTTTACCATGTAATTAGTATGTTGAGTTTGCTTGGATGACGGGTGTATTCCTAACAAGTCGTAGGGAGTGCGTTCAATTCCCTAACTCTATAAGTTCCTACCTCACTCTATGACGATACGTCAAGCATCCTATCATGAGCTCACCGATAGCAACCTATGCATGAAATACTACCTTAAAATCGATAACGCACATACGATTCACGTTTCTAAAGACGTTCAAGCTTGTTACCGTATAGGAGATTAGCCAGTTTTCTCTAGTCTAACGTAGATGAAACATTCATCCAAATACAATCACAACATACGCATCACATGATAATCAATAGTTAGGTTTCATTAGATCTAAGCAAACACAAAGTAAATTAGCCTAGCATGTTAAAAGAAAGACAAGTACAAGCATAAATCACACAACACATATACATATTGTATGAATGAAGACTTATCTTGGATTAAACATGCAAGTTAGAGGGGTTAGGATACCCTCTAAGGCCACTAATAAACGAACTAGGGTTTAACCCTAAAGTTCTTCAAACCAAAATTCGACTCTAGTTCTCCAAGTTATATATAAAGTAAAGAAAAATCGTTATATATATATAGAAAACGCGGGCTGACGGCGTCAACCCAATAGGTGACGTCGCCAGCTCGGCGATTAGGGTTTTCAGACGGCCTTCCTTGACGTGGTCATAATTGCTGGTTCCAGATCTGACGGCCTTGGTTGACGGCGTCACCAATTTGCACTACGAACTCTCTGGCCCGTCACGAGTATTTTTCCAATTCTGGACTTCACTTGTTCCTGACGGCGTCACCTTGTAAAGTGTGACGGCGTCACCTTCTGTAATCTTTAAGGTCTTTTGAGTTTTTGTTGTTTTCCACACTTTTTCACTCCGAAAACGCCCGAAAATGCTTCTTTTATGATTTTCCCTTCAAAAGTACNGAACTCTCTGGCCCGTCACGAGTATTTTTCCAATTCTGGACTTCACTTGTTCCTGACGGCGTCACCTTGTAAAGTGTGACGGCGTCACCTTCTGTAATCTTTAAGGTCTTTTGAGTTTTTGTTGTTTTCCACACTTTTTCACTCCGAAAACGCCCGAAAATGCTTCTTTTGTGATTTTCCCTTCAAAAGTACCTAAAATGAGAAAAGAAACGACTTTGGGTGAAATCCAAACAAAAAACATACGAATTAGGACTCAAACCGACCCCTAAAAACGTAACATTTTTCGTCTCATCACCTTCCCCCGTTCACACCACCACCCTGCCACCTCCTGCTTCCACTCCACCACCCCACTTGCGCATCACCTCGGCCACCCCAAAACCATCATTACCCTTCCTATAACACGCCACAATTAATGCAAACTCCCACAGTTGCTTAAATTGACCCAATTAGTCAAACTAACTTTCCCGCCAAAATCAGATGGAAGGCTAGGATCAATTTGAGGCAATCAGATGGAAGGCTGGGAATAAGGTGGGATATGTTCATAGGTGCTAGTGGACCCCAATTGAGGCCTATATAAAGAGAAGAATGAAGAAGAAAAGACCAAGTTCACCTTTAGTTAAAATTTCATATCGTTTTTATGTTAATGTTCTAATTACTCTGTTTTTTTCATTCTCAAGTACTTTGTTAACCTTATTCAGTGTTCTTTAATATATTTCAAGTGTTTATTCCATTGCTTATGTTTATTTCAGTTTTTAATTTTGCATAATGTCCCTTTCAAGCTTAATACCTTGAATTGTGGTTGTGTTATTGTTTAAAGGACTGAAAAAGCTCACATAAGCTCCTAGAAAGCTTCTAAAAGCTTTTAGAAACCATAAAATCAAGTTTAGTATCAAAAAGCAAAAATACAAAAAAAATACAAATAAATCAGTGAAAAATCAAAAATCACTCTTGGTGAAGAAACAAGAAGAAGTATGGTGAATTCTGGATTGCTATGGGTTTTAGAGCTTCTTGGGAAGCTATAGGGTGTGTTTGTGGTCCTTGGTTCTCTTTCTAAGCTTGGATTCCATTTTGTAAGCAATTCTCATAATTTTGGCATTTTACTGTTCTTGTGCTTAAATCTGCTCATTTGTGATTGATTTGTGCTTGTTTAGTTGTTATTAATCATAATATTGCTTAATATAGTGGTCTTGTTTGATGAAATTCATCTCATTTCAATACAGTGTATATGCAAATTGGTCATGTCTAAGATTCATGCTTGAAAACTTGATTATTATTGGTCATTCAGTGTTGTTTAGTGATAATATCAAGTTTGGAATCAAGTTTGTGTTTTGAAATTGTGATTTGTTTTGAACTTGTTCATTCACAGATTATATAGTGTTGTTTGGATTTACTGTGTTAATGATATTCCAAGGTGTTTTGTTTGTTGTTCTTTGTTGTTACATGTTCACTTAGGACATATTAGAACTTTTAAACCATAAAAACCAGTGGTCATTAGAACAAAGTCAAAATCTCTTACAAATCCAATTTGTGAGTTATCTGTTGGATCTTTGTGTTTCCAAATCATGGTAATAAGTTCTAAAGTTGTTAGGATTGCTTAATTTAGTTTCCATATAGTCTAAAACATCATATTCAGTCATTAAATCAAGATCAAAACTCACCAAAGTCAAACTTGGTGTGTTCTTCAAAAAGTCAAATTCCCAGCAAAATAAATTTTTGAATAAACTTAGGAATTTCTTGTAGGCTTTAATATTAGAGATATTGATTTGTGCTTTTTAGGATTTAATCTTTGGCTGCTAATCTTGTTCAGTGTATTTTTTTATAATTTTTATCTAGATAGCTAAACTGCTTATTAAGTACTTTTCTTTTACTTGTTTTTCAAAAACATGATCTGTGCACAGATGAACTTGTCATTATCATAAGCTTGCATAAGCTTCAATATTCGACATTAGCTTGTGATAATTGCTGTTTTAGAAAGCCCTTCTGGCCTATTGCTTACGTGCATGCTTATTTTCCCATTAACTGCTTATTTGAGTGCTTAATTAGCTTTTTATGTTTGCCCAAAACTCTTCTCTATACTGATCATCAGTATAGGTGAGCAAACTTCACAAACTCATCAAAAGCTCATCACTGAGCTTAAGCTTGTGATCTTTAGCTTTTTATAAGGCTGAGCAACCATATTTTAAGTTTCAAAGCTCATTTTCCATTTTCAAGCTCATTTAATAAGCCTGCAATAAGCTTTTTCTTTGTCCCATTTTGTGTATCACTGAGCAATTCAGTGAGTTCAAGCATTTTTCATAAGCTCTTAAAAAGCTCACCAGTGGACCCCACAAGGTGAGCTTTGGCTTTTTGGAAAGCCCACCAGCCCTACTTGCTATATCCAGTGCTTATTTTGTTTTTTGAGCTTATTTCATAAGCTTAAATTGACCATAAAGTTGTCTGCAAGAGGTGTTTGGATCTGTGTTCATTGACTTTTGCTTATTAGCTTATTTCAATCTTATTTGCAATAACCAGTGCATCATTTTGTTCATATTTGTCCTTTACACTTATTTACATCTTATTTTCTCTTTGGTCTCCTGTGTAGAACTTATTTCAAGCTTTTACAAGCTCAAAATCAAATCTGTTTAGCCAAAAGCTAAACTGTTTCATCTCATAAGCTCACAACTGCTTATTTTTCACTTCTAAATTTTTTTGTCTTTATTAAACTTTCATAATTACAGTAGTATAATAGTTTTGTAAAAGAAAACCACAAAAAGAAATAAAAAATAGAATAAGTGCTTATTTAGTCTTATTAGCTTAAGTCATTTGCTTATTTTTGTTAACAACATAGCTTTTTTATATTTTTCTTAAGTTCCTGTCATCTTAGAGTATTTTTAGAAAAAGTTTCAGATTTTTCTTTATTTGTTTAGTATTTATTAAAAATCAATTATAGTTTTAGTAATTAATAAATAGTAATTAATTAATAATAAATACATAAACAGTGTGAAAAATATAAAATCAGTTTTTAAATAAGTTTTAGGATATTTTAAATTTTTCTAAGTTGAAATTTCATTTTTCCTAGTAATTTTGATATTTTTTTGTAATTTAGTGTATTATTAATAGTAATTAATTAATAATAATTAGATAAAAAGTGTGAAAAATATATTTTTAGTTTTAAAAATAGTTTTATAATATTTTAGACTTTTCTAAATTTTTATTTTATTTTTCTAAGCTTTATTTTAATTTCCTTATTATTTAGGTAATTAATAAATAGTATAAAATAGTAATTAATTAATAGTAATTATATAAATAGTATAATAAATATATTTTTAGTTCTAAAATAAGTTTTATACCTTTTTAGACTTTTCTAAGTTTTTATTTTATTTTCTAGATCATTTTCTTATTTTCTTTGTAATTTATTACTTTAATAAATGATTAATAAATAGTTAATAATTAATAAATAGTAATTAAATAGACATAGAAATAGTTTTAATTTTCTAAAATAAGTTTTAAGTTGTAATAAAGTTTTATAAATTGAATTTACAATTTTGTGGGTTAATCTCCTATTTAATTGTATTTTTGATTTATACTTAGTAATCAGAAATAGTTTTTAAATAATAATACTTATATAACTAATTATATAAATAAGTTTTTAGTTTTTTATCATCTTTTAAGTTATTTTACATTTTTAGAAATGTCATTTTCACCTTTTTAAGTTATTTTTATAATTTTAATAAAGTGTTTAGATAATAATAATTAGTAATTACTTAATATTAAATAGTTAATCATACATTTTTAATTATAGTTTTAAAATTTTATTTTATTTAATTTGCATTTAAGTCGCTGTAATTTACAGATTTTAACTTTAGTTAAGTGATCGATTTTGTTCATATATACCCATTTTCTATTCGACATATTTTGATCTCGAAATTCGTTTTTTATTCAGGATATCACATCTCTTTGGGACTTAAATGACTCGGGGAAACACTAAACTCCTCAGGATTTCATTGTATTGTGTCTTTTCAGGATTTTTATTACGATTAGCCATTAACAAGTGGTTAGTTTGTGTGATAAAACCTGACGGTCCAGAGACAATCAGTAATGATGTCAATGGTGGAAAGATTATAGGTACTGCTATCAAAACAGGTAGTTTGGATTTTGAGAAAGTGCTCCTTGTGGATGGACTTAAGTTCAATCTCTTTAGTGTGTCACAAATTTGTGACAAAAGGAATTTTGTTCTTTATACTGATACTGAATGTCTTATCCTTTCTCCTGACTTTAAGTTGCCAGATGATAAATTTGTGCTACTCAAAGTTCCTATATCTGATAACATATACAGTGATCATATAAAGAACATAGTTCCCAAAAGAGCTTTAACTTGTCTACTTGCAAAGGCCACTTTTGATGAATCTAAACTATGGCACAGGAGACTTGGACATTTGAATTTCAAAACTATGAATAAGTTGGTCAAAGGAAATCTAGTCAGAGGATTACCTTCAAAAGTTTTTGAAAATCTTGAAACCTGTGTTGCCTGTCAAAAGGGTAAACAACATAGAGTATCTTTTAAGTCCAAAGTTCTCAATACTATTACCAAGCCTTTACATTTGCTTCATATGGATTTATTTGGGCCTGTTTATGTGAATAGTCTAAATAAGAAGCAACATTGTCTAGTTGTCACAGATGATTTTAGCAGGTTTACATGGGTGTTCTTTCTAGCTACTAAAGATGAAACAACTGAGATTCTTACAGAATTCATCACTAGAATAGAAAACCCAGTTAATCATAAAGTCAAAATAATCAGATGTGATAATGGAACTGAATTTAAGAATTATGCTATGAATCAGTTCTGTGTGGGTAAGGGTATTTTAAGACAGTACAGTGTTGCTAGAACTCCTCAACAAAATGGTGTTGCAGAGAGGAGAAATAGGACTTTGATTGAGGCTGCTAGGACTATGTTGTCAGATTCTAATTAAGTTACCTATACCTTTTTGGGCTGAAGCAGTGAATACTGCATGTTTTGTTCAGAATAGGAGTAAGGTAGTTAAGCCTCACAATAAGACCCCTTATGAATTATTTCATGGTAAAAAGCCAATGATAGCTTTCTTTAGACCATTTGGGTGTCCTATTACCATCTTAAATACCAAAGACCAATTAGGCAAGTTTGATGAGAAGGCTGATGAGGGTTACTTTGTTGGATACTCTGTTAATAGTAAAGCTTTTAGGGTATTTAACAAGAGAACTAAGTTTGTAGAGGAAACTTTGCATATTAAGTTTGATGAGAATAAGCCTAATACTGCAAAGACTGAACCTGAGTGGCTTTTTAATATTGATATGCTAACCAAAACCATGAATTATGAGCCAGTGATTGCAGGAGTAGATACTAACCATGATGCAGGTACAAAAGCAAATGTTTCTGCAGCTAAAGATGCAAGGAAGTCTACACCTTATGAAGAGTTTGTTCTGGTTAATAAATGGAATGTTGGTTCAACTGTTACTCACACTCAGGAGGCTCCCAGCTTACAAGATGATCATTCTCCCAAAGGAGATGGAAGGGGTGGTATATAGGGATGGCAACGGGTTGGGTTCGGGGCGGGTTTTAGTGTACCCGTACCCATACCCGTTTATAATATCCAAACCCGTATCCGCCCCATTACCCGCCGGGTACCCGATTAATATTATCCATCTGTTTTTCGGGTTTCCCCGCGGGTTTCGGTTATCCCCAATTGAATATTATATGGACTAAATGGTGGATATTAATATTAAATCACACTAAAATCCACCGAGAAAATAAAGGAAAACAACCTAAAATATTCATTTTTTTAAGTTAAAGAAAATGAATATCGTATCAAACGATTTAACGCTTTTGAATAATTCATGTACATAATAAAATATATGTTATGTAATAGAGATATGTATATATAAAAAAATATAATGGAAGAAATTATATATAATGTATATATATTATAGATAATTATAATATCAATAAAGCGGGTATGGATTCGGGTAAACGGATACGGGTACGGGTACGGGTAATCGGACGGGTATTACTAGAACCCGTACCCGAACCCGTACCCAGCTAAAAAATTATATCAATACCAAACCCGCATCCAAACCCGCCAACCCGTGCCCGAACCCGACCCAACCGGTTCGGGTTTCGGTTTTCCCTGTCGGTTTCGGGTGCTTTTGCCATCCCTAGTGGTATGCAATCATCTGGTGAAGCTCAAGTGGTTAATGATGGTGTCATTAAGGAAACTGCTATCAGCAGCAGTTTATCTAACTCTGCTGCTAAACCTGCAGACAACTCTGCTGCTAAACCTGTAGACAACTCTGCTGCTGAGCAAACTGCTTCTACAGAGATTCCTAAGTTTCCTTCAATGGGTAGAGAAGGCATATCCTTGGTTGATGAACACACTCAAGATGATCCAGAGATGCCTGGATTGGTTGAAATCTATGAAGATACAAATGATGAAGCTCTTGATGGTGAAATTTTTGGTGCACAGACTGACTTCAACAACTTGGAACTCAACATTCCTGTCAGTCTTACAAAAACTACAAGAATACATAAAAATCATCCAAAGGAGAATATTTTGGGTGATCCATCATTTAGTGTTCAAACAAGAAAGGTGACTAAGGAAATGCTTTACAAAGGTTTCTTTGCTAGATTCTTACATCAAAGAAACATTCATAAAGATCTGCAAAATTGCCTTTTGCTTGTTTTCTATCACAAATAGAAACCAAGAATGTGTATAAAGCCTCACAGGAAGCAAGTTGGGTGGAAGCAATGCAGGAAGAACTTCAATAATTCAGATTACAAGAAGTTTGGTGCTTGGTTGATCTACCTAATGGAAAGAGGGCTATTGGAACAAAATGGGGTTTTAGATGCAAAAGAGATGAAAGAGGCATTGTGGTAAGAAACAAAACAAGGTTAGTTGCACAGGGGTACACACAACAAGAAGGTATTGATTATGATGAGGTTTATGCACCAGTGGCAAGAATTGAGGCCATTAGATTATTTTTGGCATTTGCTTCATATAAAGACTTTGTGGTGTATCAAATGGATGTGAAAAGTGCTTTTCTGTATGGAGAAATCAAAGAGGAGGTTTATCTGACAAAAACCCCTGGTTTTGAATATCCAAATTTCCCTGACAAAGTTTATAGAGTTGAAAAGGCACTGTATGGATTGCTTCAAGCTCCAAGAGCATGGTATGAAAAGTTGTCAACCTACTTGTTAAAGTGTGGTTACACTAAGGGCAGGATTAATAAGAATTTATTTATTAAGAAGAACAAAGATGATATATTGCTGGTTCAAGTGTATGTAGATGACATCATCTTTGGTTCAACAAGCAAACCTATGTGTGAGGAGTTTGAGAAGATCATGAAAGACAAGTTTTCCATGAGCTCTATGGGAGAACTTACTTTCTTTCTGGGTTTACAAGTGAAACAGAAAGAAGATGACATATTTAGTAGTCAAGATAAATATGTAAATGATATTTTGAAGAAG
The DNA here is from genome assembly GCA_014162995.1 of Artemisia annua. Classification (NCBI taxonomy): domain Eukaryota; kingdom Viridiplantae; phylum Streptophyta; class Magnoliopsida; order Asterales; family Asteraceae; genus Artemisia; species Artemisia annua. The sequence goes on along the minus strand of LBNU01037166.1, from coordinate 140,647 downwards.
TTTGGTTTCACTGGTGCCAAACCTGCAAAGACAACTATGGAGAAAGACAAACCACTGCTTAAGGATGAAGAAGGAAAAGAAGTGGATGTATATGTATACAGATCAATGATTGGTTCATTAATGTATCTTACAGCTTCAAGGCCAGATATCATGTTCTCTGTTTGTACATGTGCAAGATTTCAAGTTAATCCAAAAGAATCACATCGCAATGCCGTTAAGAGGATCCTTAGATACTTAAGGCATCAACCAAAATTGGGGCTTTGGTATCCTTAGAACTCACCATTTGAGTTAGAGGCTTTCTCTGACAGTGATTATGCTGGAGCATGCTTGGATAGGAAATCCACAACTGGTGGTTGTCAATTTCTTGGAAATAGGTTGGTGTCATGGCAATGCAAGAAACAAACTGTGGTGGCAAATTCTTCAACATAAGCTGAGTATGTTGCTGCTTCTAGTTGTTGTGGTCAAGTGCTTTGGATACAAAATCAATTGTTGGACTATGGGTACAATTTCATGAACACCAAAATTCATATAGACAATAATAGTACTTTATGCATTATTAAAAATCCTGTTTTTCTCTCTAAAACAAAACATATTGAGATAAGACATCACTTTATTAGAGATTGTTATGAAAAGAAACTAATTCAAATTGTTAAAGTTCATACTGATAAAAATGTTGCAGATCTTCTCACTAAACATTTTGATGTGGGTAGGTTTTAGTATTTAATTGCAAGTATTGGTATGATAAATCTTTAAAACATCTTATATCTATGTCTTCTTGTTAAGTTTTGTAAAAGGATTTGTACTGTTATTGGTCTTAATAAGTTTGTTGCATATTGCTTAAACATACCGGCACTTACAAGTTTGGACTTCGAGATTGTCAACAGCATAGTGTGAAGACTTTCTCTAATCCTTACCAAGGCCGTTCCTAATCGGATTCCTCTGAAAGGGCTTACACTGACATAGCGAAGTACACCAACGATTAGGTGAGTCGCTGGAGATCACCCCACGACTGTAGACCTTTTGGAACACCACCGAACACACTAAGCGTAACCCACAAGTGATTACCAAAGTGACCTGCTGTCAGGGCTGCTTGATGTTGACCCTGGAAGGAGTTTCCACTCAATCATTGGGAAATACTTATGCATATTCCCTCAAAAGTGTTCTTGGTAGATTGCTAAGAACTACGAAGGACTCGACATATTACAACTGGTGCCCTTAATGTTGAACCACCAGTGTATAAGTATCAAGTGTACCTATGAGATCTTTTGATGCATCTCTTGGCTCTAGACTCGATAAGTGCACATTGGTTATCCTATACGGAGACTAGGGAGGGGTCTCCTGTTTCAATATCAACTCACTCTAAGAGACAAGTCGATAGTTTACAACGGTTCCCCGTGAGAATGAAACAAGCTCTTTTGAGAGAACTTGAGTGGCTGGAAGGTTTAGTGCAGTGCGTCACTGGGTCCATGACGTCTTAATCTTCAATACCGATGTTACCTTGGTAACAATCAGTAGCATATGAATTGAACCCGGTGTCTGCCCTAAGGTTGAATAAATGGCGGGCTATTTCTTTTCACCCTTTCTCATTTCATTTCTTTTTAATTCTTCAACCCCTTCAGTGCTTACCAAGACTTCATAACTAGAACCTTGTTGGGTTTGTTCCAGTCCTAGCTCAGTCTTAGTCGGCACTCTTCCCTTTCTTACTTTTCTCCTTTTTTCAATCATTCCTAAGAACTTCTAATCTATCTATTGGATTGTCCCTGGGAAGATCCTTCCGGTTCTGGTGGATCATGGGAACAAATACCTAACCTAACCATCCTTATATCTCCGTGCTTTTAAAGTAAATTGGTCGGTCTTTTGGTATTTTTCCACAATTGCCATATAACCAAATTCATTGAAAATTCTCTCAAAGTGTTTATGAATAAGAAACACATTTTGTTGACACTTTGAGAGTTTGATCATTTTCAAATACTCCCCTCTTAACATGTGCTCATAGGTGAAGAAAGAAATTTGCACATGTCGGGGTGAGTTGCACTTATTTGAATTGATCGGCTCTTAATAGACATATACCGGAGGGACACGTTTACGTTGCTTAGTTAAAGGGATCCATTATCAGCTTTTAGGTGATGACTAGCCCTAATAACTAACTTGAAGTTGTTAACATTCCTTAAAAAGGAAGTTAGACCCGTCAAAGAAAACATCTAAAAAGAGTTTCTCGAAACCGGTACTTTCTACTTGGACTAGTCCTCTTTGAGACACGTTTACATCACTGGTTAGACCAGCTTGAAATTATTACCCAGCCAGGACAAGTCTTTTCGATTCAAGACTTTTCATGTTTCGTCAATTCGTGAGTCAAATTATGAGTCATAATCATTTCACGGTTTTTACTTGTTATTGTAAAAACACGCGAATGACTCTTAGCCATTTGCTCCCCCTCAATATGTGCACATTGATTGAATCAATTTTTAAAGTTTTTAAAACTTTGGCACATACGGGTGAGCTTTCATTCGAGATCGTTTATTCATCATTTTTCAATCACTTGCTCCCCCTCAGTATGTGCTTTGTTCATAATCCAAAAACTTTGAAAATTTTAGCACATACGGGAGCTATCTTTTGAGTCAAAAACTTCTTTTTGAGTCCAAAAACATCACATTTAATCACATGCTCCCCCTTAATATGTGCTTTGCTTAAAATCCAAAATCTTTATCATTTTAGCACATAAGGGAGCGTTCTTTTAAGTCCAAAACATTCTTTATGAGTCCAAAAACATCACTTTCAAATCAGTTTTTATATTTAAATCACATTCTCTCCCCCGATCATAAAATTTCAAATCTTTTGAGATTTTGTGATCCCAATTGATTTAAATGATTATCTAAAAAGCTTTGGAGAGACATGTGATATGGTTTAAACATTTTCTGATTTTGAGACACTTTTTGAGTTTCACTGTGGTTGGTGCACAAAGTTTTTAAAGGTGCAGAAATTTTGAACACATACGCTCCCCCTCAATTAATGACCCGTTTTTTCATTTTAACGTTTAATAGCCATTAATGTGAGCGGTAACGTATACGAGAAAATTTAGGACCGATAACCACCTTGTACTCCATAAAATTTCTTTTGAAGAATTTTAGAAGAAAGAGATTTTGGGAAAAGAAGACTTCTCTTCTTTTACTATAAAGGGTGCACTGAAGCGTACAACTTTTCGGATATCCACACATAGTGAAAACAATGGCAACGTGTTTTTACATGGATTTTGAAAACCGGGTTGCTATCTGAAGTAATAGCAAACCATAATTTTACGAACGGGTTACAGTCTGAAATAACTGCAAGCCATCGTTTATGCGCGGGTTGCAGTCTGAAATAACTGCAAGCCATAGTTATGTGTATAAGGATATGTGAAGTGAATCAGTTACTCCTCGTTATCTTCCTGAAGACATTTGAGTGATTCAAGAGTGATACTCTTCATTCCAAGGCGCGGGAGAATGAATTGAAACCGTTCTCTAGGGAGTGCCTTAGTGAAGATATCAGCCAGCTGAAATTCCGTCCTTACAAAGTAGAGTTCCACGATTCCCTTTTCCACTTGTTCTCTGATGAAATGATGTCGAATGTCGATGTGCTTTGATTCAGAGTGCTGGACGTTGTTGCAACAAAGAGCTATGGCACTTTTGTTGTTGCAGTACATCGGAACTTTGTAGTACACAAAACCATAGTCAGATAGTTGAGACCTCATCCAAAGGATTTGAGCACAGCAGGATGACATGGCAATGTATTCAGCCTCTGTTGAGGAGATTGATGTACTCATTTGTTTCTTTGATGACCAGCTAACCAGTTTATCTCCTAGGAATTGAGCACCTCCTGAAGTACTTCGACGAGTATCCTGACAACCAGCATGATCAGCATCAGAGTAGGCAGTGAGAGCCATTGCAGTGTCTTTTGGATACCAGAGTCCCATATGAATAGTTCCTTGAAGATACCTAAAGACTCTTTTGACTGCCTCTAAATGCTTCTTTGTAGGTTTGGAATGATAACGAGCACTGATCGTCGCAGAACTAGCTATGAAAGCAAGAACCACGGGTATCGTTGTCCCAACGAGGGTTGAATATGGATCTCGTCACTCAAGACCGTGAGCTATGTGTAGTGAATAAGGTTTAAAAGAAGGTTTGGGTTTTGTCTATACTACAACGACAAATTAAAGTAAAGGAAAGCGGTAAAACGACATGAAATAAGAAAACAAGTAAAGTTGCATGAAATAAAGTGCGATAAGAAATGAAAGCGGTAAATGAAAGCGATAAGTAAATAAAACGGTAAATGAAATTAAAAGACAATGTGTTTGCAAAGCGACGCGAATAAGTTCGTTAAGCTTGAGGTAAAAGTTTGCAACGAGTTATTCTCCTTTCTCGAGATTAGTTGTTGATTAATCTTTTGAAAAGATATTAACTCAAGATGAGTGAATTAATCGTTCAAAGATTTCGTCTTCAAATAATTAACTCACACGTCTAAGCAATCTTTCGATTACTTGTCACAAACGTTTAAGCTCTCACTAAACTCACAAACTCGAGCTACTAAGCAAACACGATTTAAAAACTACTCACGACTCATATTAAAATCTTAAAGCGATAAAGAAAATTAAAGACTTGTAAAAACATTTAACGTAAATAAAAGGTAAGACTAAAAATGAAAAGACGAAAGACTTCAATAAGTAAAAGACACTAAAAAGATTTTAAAGAAAATTCGACAGCATAACGTTTAAGATTTAAGAAAATGAAAACCTCACTAGATAAACGATGAGGGAAAATAAAAGTCTAACCCGACGTGAAAAAGAAATAAGAAAAGAAGAGAGGATAAGACACGACTCAAAATAAACTAAGACTAAAATTAAAACTCGCTATCTAAAACAAAAAAAACAAACTCGCTACTGTAAGAAAACACCATACTCGCTAGGTCACTTAGAACCAAACTCGCTAGAATTTTAGTCCCAAACTCGCTAGGGTTTTAAAAACCATACTCGCTAGCTTCTTGAAGTCCATACTCGCTATGCTAACCTAATACCAAACTCGCTATGCTAACCTAATAACACCAAACTCGCTAGACCTAAACCCCCTAACTCGCTAGGCCTAAGTAAAAACTAAACTCGCTATTTATAAAAAAAATCAAACTCGCTATTAAACCCTAAAATCTAAACTCGCTACTAAACCCTAAAAACAAAACATACTGGACTCTTAACGTGACACAAATTTAATAAAAGGTAAATTAGACTTGTAAAAACTTGGTAAATAAAATGTAAAGACACTAAAATAAGCTCAAAAATAAGCAAACAAGCCACGGCTTCTTTTGGAAGCCTAGCTTATTTGTATATCTTATCACTTGAAACTAAAAACATGCAAAGTTGACAAAGAAAATGATAAAAGCTTGTAGAGAAGATTAAAAGGAAAGCTTGTAAAGATTAAAGGAAAGATTTAAGACATCAAAATAAACTTGCATTGAAAATAAATCTACACTAATACATGAAATAAAATTACTCTACTCCTAAGAGGTCCAACCCTCTAAAATCTAACCATAAAACTAACCTATGTCTAACCAACCTTCACAATGAGGCTTAAGCTTCTATTTATAGGCCAAGAGCTTC
>LBNU01037166.1:121092-134938 GCA_014162995.1 Artemisia annua | reverse complement strand
AGAAATGTGGTCCACATCAAGGATATTGGATACATACAAAGACTTTGGAGTACATCAAAAATAGACATAAGTTGGCGAGTACATTTCACGTGCACCTCATGCGTCCGATCTAGGATCGTAACATGCACCTCACGCGCGACCAACTTTAGTCTTAACACTAGAACTCTTGATCCATAAATCTTCAACATACATCCTTATTCTTTCTTTTCTTTTTCTTTTCTTGTTTTTCTTTTCTTTTTTTCTTTTTCTTTTCTTGATACTTTTTTCACTTTTTTTTTCTTTCTTTTTCTTGCCTTAGTAACTTCTCGACTCCGAACCTTCACGGTTTCAATCCATGACCTACCGCCAACTGCTAAGGTTGGAATCTAGGATCCAAGGCCCGATCTCAATCCGAAGTTTTAAAGCACCTTAGCTCATTCATAACAACGGGCTTTTGGGTAGCTCCGAAACCTCATGCGTACTACGCTTATTCAACGATATACAATACAACTCAATTGACGTGTATCCATGATGTGTACCCAATTTCCCAAGCAAAGATTCTCTCGAGAAGAAAAAGAACTACTCATCGGCTAAACCTAACATCTTTAATTATTTTGCACAGATATGGGGTGAAGCAATTTTGTGGGAACAAAAAGACATGAGTACCTTCGATGAGCCTTAAAGAGATCCAACTACTCTATGCTTAGCATCTAGCTTCTAAAGAAACTCTATCATTTCACGTTCTCCGCAAATTTAAAACCTCAAATAATGAGATCCGCGAATGCTTAGCCGATAATCAAGCCACGCATATATAAAGTAAAGTACGGGAGCCGCCAAAAGAGTAGCTCCTTGTGTACGAAACTAGCAAAAGCTTATATAATCATCTTTGGTTAAGGGAACATGCTAGGGCTCAACACGCCCGGATCAAGTCAAAATTTTTATTCTTACTCTTACCTAGTAGGAAAGTCAAACGCGGAGTCAAAACTTTTATTCTATTTTTTTGTATTTTATATTTTTCTCATTTTTTGTGCTTTTTGCTTTGAAAATTTTCAAAATTTTTCAATTTTTTGGATTTTTGAGGAAAAACGGGGTTGCGTAAGTAAACGACAAAGATGAAAGTGCTAGGTCAATCAAATCGAAGATTCACCCCCCCCAGACTAAAGATAAACATTGTCCTCAATGTTTTCAAGGTAAGGGTAATCCTAACAATAAATCTAAGGCCATTTATCAAGTATGCCAAAGATACCATTAGTCGATAAGATTTGGATATATCATTTCCATTCCAGCAGCATGACATGGGACTCGAGTGGAGATGCGAAGATCCACGAGCACGAGAGTCATCATGAATTGGGGAAATCCTGCACAAACACAAACAACCAAGCAAACACAAGATTGGAAGAGGTTGCCCTCCTCGCTTTACTTATTAGATAATAAAATAAAAAGGATAAGCATGGGGTACCTCCCACGAAGCGCTTGTTTAGTAACGAGTCGTATAGCTTAGACTCGCCCCGAATTTACTTGTCCTTGGGGGAGCAAATGAAACAGACAACTTGAAAAGCGACGATGCCGGGATCAAAAACAACATCCTCACTCCCGGAGGAATGACGGATGGGAGAAACAGCAACATATGTGAAGAATGGAAGAAAGATTTTTATCACAATTAAGATCAATTNAAACAACCAAGCAAACACAAGATTGGAAGAGGTTGCCCTCCTCGCGTTACTTATTAGATAATAAAATAAAAAGGATAAGCATGGGGTACCTCCCACGAAGCGCTTGTTTAGTAACGAGTCGTATAGCTTAGACTCGCCCCGAATTTACTTGTCCTTGGGGGAGCAAATGAAACAGACAACTTGAAAAGCGACAATGCCGGGATCAAAAACAACATCCTCACTCCCGGAGGAATGACGGATGGGAGAAACAGCAACATATGTGAAGAATGGAAGAAAGATTTTTATCACAATTAAGATCAATTCTTCATTTTCAAAAACCTTGGGTGGGAGGGCTGAAAAAATTTTGTCAAAAAGTAAGCCTCCCCCCAGACTAACGTCTTTCTCAAAATCAAATTGAAACGATTCATATTCGGGAGTAGAGGAAAAAGCAAGAGAAGTGGTACTGCCACGACTCGTCTCCTCCGAATCAAAGGAAAAAGCTTCATAGACTGGGATAGAAAGATCGGGATGAGAAGTGGGATTTCCACTTAATGCTTCGATCTTAGCAATGAGAAGATATACTTTCGAAAGTTTTTCACGAAGAGCTTCATCTTGGATTTCATTGTCGCCATCTTCATCATTCTCCTCTTCTAAGCTGACGAGCTCAGAAGGTAAGTCGTCGACATAATCGATGTCTTCAAAAGGTAAAGAATCATAGTCATTGTCGGACTCGGAGAACACTTCAACACGATCACAAGCTTTGTCAAACGAATCCTTGAGCTCGAGCTCCAAAGGATCTGACGGCTTAGAAATATCAAAAACAAGTATCGAAGAACATTTTGGAGAATCCGGAGGTGGGACAAGTGGTGTGCTCTGAGAGCTAGCAGTTTCCACCGCTTCCGTTGTAGTCTCTGGTTCGTGTTCTTGGGAAGAGTCGGGAGTATCAAGAACAAAGTCACAATCACCGTTAGAAATTTCCACGGACTCTCTTGGGGTTGGGACAAGGTTCTCAGCACTTGGTTTATTGAATTCACCAAATTCCGTTGCCGGAATAGTACTAAGATGCCCGTCCCCCATTATGAAAGAATCCTTTCGGGCCGGTTCTTCAAAAGATTTTTCAAAGTGGTATGGAGAATTTACAACCGGTTTGCTCTGAGACGTGCGAGCTCTTGACTTGTTTTCGATAGTCTTCAAGGCATCGTAAGTGGTTCGAAAATAGAGGTTACCACAGACGGCCGTATTGAGGGAATCTTGATCATTTGGCATTAAGCGTTGTAGAAGATGTCGATTTGAAATAATTCAGAAAAACCATGATGTGGGCATTTTCTCATAAGATCTTTGAATCTTTCCCATGCCTCGGCAAAAGACTCATCAAAACGTTGTTGGAAATTAATGATTTCTTTTCGAATTTCAAAGCGTTTTGGAATGGGAGGGGGTAGAATCGATTCAAGAATTTTGACGTAAGTCGCCCCAAGTGGTGATAGGAGTTAGGAGGTGTCACGGGATAAAAGGCCAATCCTCAAAGCTGGGCTCCTTTAAGCGTTAACGGAAACAAGATAAGCTTCACCACATCATCAGGAACTTTGATTAATTCTGAAGGTATCGGTTATGGGTAAAATCTGGATGTGGGAGTAAGGATCATCGTTTCGGAACCAAAAGAAAGGATCAATGAACATCAAGTAACTCGACGTTGATTTGATTATTCATCTGCCAGAAACCGGTGGAATACGATGGGCCTTCCAAGACGTACAGGAATTTCATGAGAACTCCTCCTATAGAACGTGGTACTCTGCCCATGGGATAATGAGATAGGAGAATATTTTGGATTTTATGTTTTGAAAAATGAAAGTTTAAAATGAAAACAAATTTTGAAATGGAAAAATCTTTTTGGAAATTTTAAGTTTAGAAAAAGTGAAATCAAAAGTGAAAACAAGTTAAGAAGAAAAAAATAATATTTTTGGTGATTTTATATTTTGAAAAAAATATTTTTTTTACCAAAAAAGCGTAACTTCTCGAAAGAAGTGGTTCCCAAAACACCATTACTTTCAAACGATTCGATAACTCCAATCCTTATCAACCGCTCACACGGCAGCGGGCGCCCAAAGAATTTTGATCCGTCGCAGAAACTAGCTATTGAAAGCAAAGAACCACGGGTTATGCGTTGTTCCAACGGGAGGGTTGGAATATGGATCGTCCGTCCACTCAAGATGTGAGCTATGTGTATGGAATAAGGTTTAAAAGAAGTTTGGTGTTTGTCTATACTACAACGACAAATTAAAGTAAAGGGAAGCGGTAAAACGACATTGAAATAAGAAAGACAAGTTAAAGTTGCATGAAATAACAGTGGGCTGATAAGAAAGGAAAGCGGTAAATGAAAGCGATAAAGTCAACTAAAACGGTAAAATGAAATTAAAAGCAATGTGTTTGCAAAGCGACGCACGAATAAGGTTCGTTAAGTTTGAGTAAAAAGTTTGCAACCGAGTTATTCTTCCTTTCTCAGATTAGTTGTTGATTAATCCCTTTTGAAAAAGATTATTAACTCAAGATGAGTGGATTTAATCGTTCAAAGATTTTCGTCTTCAAAATAATTAACTCCACACGTCTAGAGCAATCTTTCGATTACTTGTCACAAACGTTTAAGCTCTCCTCACTAAAAACTCACACACTCGAGCTATTTTCTAAGACCAACCCACGATTTAAAAAACTTATCACGATCATATTAAAATCTTAAAGCGATAAACAGAAATTAAAGACTTGGTAAAAACATTTAACGTAAATAAAAGGTAAGGACTAAAAATGAAAAGACGAAAGACTTCAATAAGTAAAAGACACTAAAAAGATTTTAAAAGAATTGACAGCATAAACCTTAAGATTTAAGAAAATTGAAAACCTCCACTAGATAAACGATCGAGAGAAATAAAAGTCTAACCCGACTTGAAAAAGAAATAAAAAAGAAGGAGAGGATAGGACACGACTCAAAATAAACTAGACTAAAATTAAACTCGCTATCTAAACAAAAAAAACAAACTCGTACTGTAAAAAAACACTACTCCTAGTCACTAGAACAAACTCGCTAGAATTTTAGGTCCCACAAACCTCGCTTATGGTTTTAAAAACGCATAACTCGCTAGCTTCTTGAAGTCACATACTCGCTATTGCTAACCTAATACCAAACTACGCTATGCTAAACCTAATAACACCAAAATCGCTAGACCTAAACCCCTTAACTCGCTAGGGCCTAAGTTAAAAACTAAACTCCGCTATTTATTAAAAAAAATCAAACTCCGCTATTAAACCTAAAAGCTAAAATCGCTACTAAACCCTCTAAAAACAAAACATTACTGGGACTCTTAACGTTACACCAAATTTTATAAAAAGGTAAATTAGACTTGTAAAATACTTGGTAAATAAAATGTAAAGGACATAAAGATAACCTCAAAATAAGTAAACAAGCCACGGCTTCTTTTGAAGCCTAGCTTATTTGTATATCGTTATCACTTGAAACTAAAAATGGCAAAGTTGACAAAGGAAAATGATAACAAGCTTGTAGAGAAGATTAAAAAAAATGGAAAGCCTTGTAAAGATTAAAAGGAAGTTTAAAGCATCAAAATAAATTGATTGAAAATTAAATCTACACTAATACGATGAAATAAATTTACTCTACTCCTAGAGGTCCAACCCTCTTAAAAATCTAACATTGAAAATAAACCTAGTCATTTTTTTTTTTTTTTTTTATTTTTTTTTTTTTTTTTTTTTTTAACGCAACTTCCACAATTGAGCTTAAGCTTCTATTTATGGCCAAAAGCAGCTTCTAAAGTTTTGACAATTGTTGCAACTTAAGCCTTTAACTTTACAATTCATGAAAAGAACACTAAAAAACTTTGTAGCAACTATTAACGTTTCTTTAGATAAAAACGTAACACTCGGTAACTTGAGGATTTAAGTTGACTGCGTATCTCAAAGGTCTTTCCAAAGTGTAAAAAGTGATTATCTTGCTCGAATTTATGAAGCTTATTCGTTTAATAATTTACTTTAACTCGATTAAGCATCTCCTTTCGTATTTCTCCGAGCCTTATAGGAAATAATTTGTCACGGGCTTTCTGATATCATGATCCAGGCTTTCCTTTTGAGTACGATTTTGCCATCTCTTTGACTCGCTTCAATTGACTCTTTTCCAAAATTCTGTGTCCTTTTTAGGGCTTTTTGTTGGTTTTTTAATGCCATTTGTTGCATATCCGTTCCCTGGCAACGATCACAAACACAAAAGCTAAGATATCTTTGGGTTTCACGTTAGTTTTTTGGCTATAAATCACTTAAACTAAGGTCAAAAGTATGTGTAAAAATAGCACACGCACCAAAATTCCCCCAGACTAAGGTATTTTGACGTGTCCTCACCCAATGTAATCAACGTCACGCGCCCTTTAAAGGATTAAATTTAATTTACACCTCTCTTACTAACTTTGAAGAAGTAGCAAAAACGTTCAGAAAGAGATACGAAATCATTTATCCCTAAAACGCCCCGGTTTTTCTTTATGACATATTGGCTACTTTGTTCTACTCATTTAGCTTATGACGGTGTGCTTGATACATTATTTCCAAATTAATGATTAAGGGATCATAGAGTATAGAACCACGATTCATAGAAACAGTGACCGATGGATAAATTCGTCGTCCCCTGATTTTTTCACAAGTCCCCAAACTAAGGTAAAAACGGATCATTGTAATTACAAGTTAGATGCCAACGCTTACTCATGGAAGTTTACTCGTGTACCTCTTGCTCCATTATTCCCTATTTTTAGTATCTCAATTATTTTTATTTTTGTGGAGAGAAATGAATTTCTTCATAAGCATTCTCGTTTCGTAATTTTTAGTCCGATAAAGATACCAAATTCATACGCTAAGTAGTTATCGATCTTCTCTTAAGAAGGTTTGCAAGAGAAATGTGGTCCACATCAAGGATATTGGATACATACAAAGACTTTGGAGTACATTTCACAATACATACATATTTATTCTTGTTTATATTTATTTTGGTCTTGTTGTATTGTTGTTGTGTTCAGGTGAAAATGCCAAAAGCGACTACCGAAGACCTTTCCCAAACTAAAAACTACATTCCTAAAGTCTCCCAACTCCCTACTACATCTCCTTCCATTGGACATTTATATCGTCAAATTGAAGATAGAAACGTTCATGAGGGACGTGTTAGTAATACGATTTTTGTATAAGAAATATTCGGTCACCCATAAGAAAGATTCGGTCACCCCCGACATGATTAAGCATTGTTTAGCTCGTAGTTGTTACATTGGTTAGTTAAACGTAGTTTAGATGTAGATTAGTTCGCGGAAGAAGGACGGGTCTTTACCCACGGTATGCCTGATCCGCAGCCCAAGTGGCACGCCCCAAGTGGCAAACCCCCATGTATATAAACCCCTCTCCATCCTTGGAGAGGGTAAGCCTTCTCATAATTCTATTTTTTTTTGGTTTTCTCTAAGGCTTCACTTCTTTCTCTCTCTACTTTCTCTCTCTAGAATTTCTTACTTTCTTTCTTACCTTCAACGAGCCAAACCACAAGTATATTTGTGTTTGTGATGTTTTCAAGTATTCTAAAATTGGTATCAAGAGCCATGGTTGCATCCTAGGGATCTTAGAACTTGTGGTTTATGGTTTGTTTTGGTTTCTACTAGTTTAGGGTGGTTTTCAATCATTTTGGTGCTTGTTCGTGGTGTTTCTTGTGATCTTTCTTGTACTTCTAGGATTAGAAAGGTTAGATTCATCTAGTTTATCAGTTTTTTGGACCATATCTAGCGTTTGTGATTTGTACGAATGGGTTTTGGAAGCTTTTCTTGCCAGCGGTTTGCTCCACGTTAAAGTGTTCTTCGCAGCGGTTAGTTTGGGTATTCAGCGGTTAGTAGTAGCTGTTAATTACAAGTAGTGGAGCGAGCATTACGCTGTACTTTGTACTATTTCAGTGGTTAACTACCAGCGGTTAGTTTGGGTGTTTAGCGGTTAGAAATAGCGGTTAAGTACAAGTAGTGGAGCGAGCATTACGCTGTACTTTGTACTGTGCTAGCGGTTTCCTTCCAGCGGCTAACTATTCAGCGGTTAAGTCAGTAGTGGTTACTTTGCTAGCGGTTACTCTGTCCAGCGGTTATTATAAGTCAGCGGTTTGTTTATCAGTGGTTACTGTAACAGCGGTTACTGTAACAGTGGTTACTTTGTTCAGCGGTTTGTTCATTTTAGCGGTTTCCTAGTTGACTTTAGTAAAATCCCGGGAAAGAATCTATGTCTCGGTTTAAGTCACGTGTGTTGTAAAATCCCGTCTAAAAACTCTTTCATCATGACTACTGTAACATCTATTGATGATATTCAAGCTGCTGGGTCTGACACTCGACCCCCCATGCTAGACAGAACTGATTATGAGTCTTGGTCACAAAGAATCCGTTTGTATTGTCAAGGGAAAGAAAATGGGGAGAACATTCTGAAATCTATTGATGAAGTTCCGTTCCAAATGGGCACTACTAGAGATGTTATCTCCACTAATGAAGTTGGCTCAGTCACCTTTGGGATTGATAGACCTCGTACTTACAATGATCTGAATGAAACGGAAAGGAAACGTTATGATGCGGATATTAAGGCTTCAAACATTGTAGTACAAGGGCTTCCTAAGGACATCTACAAGCTGATTAACTTCAACACTGAGGCCAAGGCAGTTTGGGACAATGTCAAAACATTGCTTGCTGGGTCAGAACTTACAAAGGAAGATTGTGAGTCTCAATTGTACGATGAATTCGAACACTTTAAGATGAACCCAAGTGAAAGCATCAATGATTACTATGTTAGATTTCACAAGCTCGTGAATGACATGAGAATGATCAGAATGACAATGCCCAACATCCAACTCAACTCAAAGTTTGTCAACAACATGTCTCCAGAATGGGATCGATTTGTCACGGCTGTGAAGCTTAACAAAGGACTAAGAAACACCAACTATGAACAGCTCTATGCCTATCTCCAACAACATGAGAAACATGCTTTGTATGATTGTCAGCTAAGAGAGAAATTTCACCCATCACATGACTCTCTTGCTCTAATCTCCAGTGCTCATGGACTTCAACAATTCACAGCTGACTTAGTCAATCACCCAACCACAACTCAAGCAACGCAGAATAAGTCTTCTCTTGGTCAAACTCCCATGAAATCAGCAAATGTTATGACTAATCAACAAGCATCTAGGAATGCTTATATGGACAAGAGAATTGACAACCTTTCCAACCAAGTCTCAATGCTGGTTCAACATATCAGAAGCACTCTTCCTCAAACCAACAATCAACTCAGAACCTCATCTAATCCACGTAATCTTGCTGTTGTGGAAGATGGATGTATTGTGGTTCAAGGTAGACAAAATGTCCGAGGAAATGTTCAGAACAGAATGGGAAATGGTAATCAAGGACTAGGAAGGCAAATCAAGTGCTACAACTGTGGTGGGCTAGGTCATATTGCTAGAAATTGCACTGAACCAAAGCGTCCTCAGAACTTCGACTACTTCAAAGACAAGATGCTATTGATGCAAGCTCAAGAAAATGGAGTTAAATTGGATGAGGAACAGCTGCTCTTTCTTGCTGGTAATAAAGGAAACACTTTTGATGCTGATGTGGATGATCAACCTGTCCAGGATCTTGCTTTGAATGACCCAAACATCTTCCAAGCTGAAGATTGTGATGCATTTGATTCTGATGTTGATGATGAACCCACTACTCCGACCATCTTTATGGCTAAGCTTACATCTGCAGTCACATCGGCAAATCAATCAGGACCTTCAAAATCTTCCATCATTCCAGAGGTACTCAAAATATATGACACATATGAAACAAGTGTCATTCCAACGATACTTGATGTGGTGCATCAAACTAGTATTGTCACTTAAGATGATGTTGGTTTGAAAAACACTAATGTTTCCTCAAAACAACAACATATGGATAACAATAATGAGTCTGATGGACCGAGTAGAGCATCTAAGGACACACTTGTTGACGATGTGGTGCACCATCAAAAGAATCATAACGAAGTAAAACACACCGACACTTTTGATTCAAATTCTGTTAATATGGGTAATAGCATTGTTGTCCCATATGAGCAATACTTGAAACAAAGTATCGAGACTGCTTTACCCTGTGATGACTCTTCCATTAATATTGATACTTCTGAATATGATGAATATACTGCTGTTATTCCTGATGGTACCTTAACCACTAGGATTAATATTCTCAAAGATTAGGTGAATATGTATCAACAACGTGCAAATTTGAGTTAACTGAACGTGAACAGAAAATGGATTGGCAAATGTGTGCATATATTACCGAAAATAATATAAAGGAAGAAAAATTAATAGGAGAATTAAAATCTTTGCAAAATCAAATCGATCAAACTGTTAAACAAAAACAGGAAATCCAAAATAGTATAAACATGCTAAAATTAGATTTTCAAAGAAAGGAAGCTAAACTCCTAAACGATTTTTCTAATTTAAAGGCCTTAAAGAATAAACTTGAAAACAAATTGTACACACAAGGCCAAACCATTCAAACTGCTCAAATGATACAAAAGCACACTAAACTTCGTGATAAGCATAGTGATAAGGATATAGGAATGCCTAAAACTAATTATCTTAGGAGCGTTAGTGCCTCGCAACCTGCCTTATATGACTTCAATGTGATGTTTAAACCTAATCATGATCCCCCTGATGTGCGTGATACTGAAGAGATTGATGCATGTGAAACTGATAAAAGGAAAAGACTCGAGGATAGAATGAAGGATCCTATGTGCATAGAGAATAATGTTAATATCATGCCCCAAAACAACTATGAGCAGAACCTTTTGACGGTCTTTGCACCCCAGACTCGAGGATAGCTGAACTTCTTTTGGCTACCCCTCCCCTTAAGTTTGCTAAACCAACGGTGTATCCTCCCAATACACCCATGAACCTAGTTCAGATTGCGCTTCCTACTAAATGTAAAACTCTTATTAGCATGTATGTTCTGTATCAAATGTTTGCGGATTTTGATAAAACATGTAAAAAGAGAATTACTCCAACGGGAATTACCGAAGGAGAAAGGGGTTTTGAAGTTACAAAAAAATGTTATCTCACTGAAGTCATTCCGTTTTTTAAACAAATCAAAGAACATTTTGAATACATGGAATCGACTCTTAAATCTGAGGTTAATGAAATGAAAGAGGTGTTTAAAAATCAGGAAATGGAAGGAAAACAAACTGTAATAGATCTTCAACATAGTGAAATTGCGAGGAAGAATGCTCTCATCATAAATGATAATTTGATTGCTATGTGCATTGCTCAAGATGTGTTTTATACTGCTACTGATTCTTCGTTAACTGCGTCCCAATTTCATGAAATGTCTGTTACATTGCAAGTTTTCTAGAATCATGTTGTTGAGCTTGAGGGGGAGAATTTAAAACTGCGCAAAAAATTCAAAAAGATGATCATGATAACATGGTCAACCATTTTTCAAAACTAGAGGTTGATAATCTTAACTTGCAATTAAGATACCAACACCTAGAAGAGAGAATTAAAAACTCAAATGCTAAGACATCTTCGGATGCTCCTTAATTTGATGCATATTTTGAATTAGCCAAACGGGATGAAAGAATTCAAGCTCACACTAACACGATTCGAAAACTGAAGCTTCAAATTGCTCTTTTAAAGTCTGAGAAATGTGATGTGATTGTGAATGATTGTGTCGTGAATGATAATAGATGTGATATGATTGATACCCAGAAACCTCCGTGTTTAGATTCTCAAAGTCTTCAACTTCAAAACATCATTAACAATTTAAAACATGAAAATGAGTGTTTTCAAGCTGAAAACTCTAAAATCAAACAACACTACAAGGAGTTACATGAATCTTTCAAGATCTCACGTGTTAAATCAAATGAAAAAGTGACTACTTTGTTAAATGAAATTAAGAATCTAAAGACTAAGGTGAAAGGGAAAATGCTAGTCACTTCTTGTGATTGCAAACTCTTCAATGTTACTAATGCTAAAAGGACTGTTGCTGATGCCATTAATATTCCTCTTCCCCTTAGGAATAATGCGTTTATTCATAGTGAGTACCTTAGGTATCTTAAGGATTGACTAGATATTCTTTGCGAGACCATTGAAGAAGTTAGAATGGTGAGACCTATGGAAATTGGCATTCGTGATGTGTATTATCTCACCAACAGATCATATGAGCTCTTAGATTATGCTATAGGTACATGTCCTAAAGCGGTTTGCATGCGTGATAAAACTGATAATTCTCCCTCTAAGGTTAAGAACAAGCATGTCACATTTATAGAGCCCATAACTTCAGCAGAACATAACACATCTTACACCAGAAATCAATCAGCTGCTTCTTGTTCTAATGTTCCCATCATTAATTCTACAGGAGTAAAAGTTGACACTAATGCTAGCAAGTCAAAGCCTAGTTGCAATTCAAGGAATGATAGGACTTCGCCAGCTAAAAGTGCTCAAGGAAAGAAAGTAGAAGACCACCTTAGGAACAATAAGACTGATCTGAATGTTGTGAATCGTGTTGATTCTAGTATTTGCTCTAGGCGTACTGTTATTAATTCAAATTCTAAAACCATTTGTGAGATCTGTAATAACTCTTTAATTTTTGGTAATCATGACGTGTGTGTTAAGACATGTTTGAATGCTTCTACAGAATCCCCTGG
This sequence comes from Artemisia annua, assembly GCA_014162995.1. Classification (NCBI taxonomy): domain Eukaryota; kingdom Viridiplantae; phylum Streptophyta; class Magnoliopsida; order Asterales; family Asteraceae; genus Artemisia; species Artemisia annua. Next base: position 122,582 of record LBNU01037166.1, on the reverse strand, counting down.
TTGTCGTGCTGTTTATTATAAACGTGAAAAACTTGTTTGGAAAGCCACAGGAAGGATGTTTACTAATGTTGGTTATCATTGGAGACACACAAGTACCCAATGCGCTAATCATAGGAAATAAACGTCCCTTTACTAAGCAGTTTCATCCTAGGGCCTACAAAATTATGGTTTGGAAGCAGACTGGTAGAACTTTTCCTATAAGCCCAATGCGCTAATCATAAGTCTAGTCCCCCTGCACACCATGTTATGTCTAAAGATGCTAGTAATATCTCCTCCTCTGTTACTATTAACAATGTCTGTGCTAACCAATCGGACCCCACTTCTGGTTGGGGATCCAAGTTTTTCCGTTATCCATATCTGTCTGGTTCCAAATGCAGGTTGTATAAATCGCCCTGTGGTATTTGGACTCAGGCTGCTCAAAACATATGACGGAGGATCGCTCGCGGCTCAAAAATTTTGTGAAAAAGTTTATCGGGACAGTTAGATTCGGGAATGATCATTTTGGTGCTAGCGTGATTTCAAGAGTTTATTATGTAGAAGGGCTTGGGCACAATTTGTTCTCCGTTGGTCAATTTTGTGATTCAGATTTAGAAGTTGCCTTCAGAAAACACTCTTGTTTTGTTAGAATATTGGATGGTGTGGATCTCGTGAAAGGCAGACGTGGCACAAACCTCTACACTATATCCATTGAAGATATGATGCAAGCATCTCCAATCTGTCTACTATCTAAAGCCTCTAAGAACAAATCATGGTTGTGGCATCATCGTTTGAAGCATTTGAACTTCAGTACCATCTATGTACTTACTCGCAAAGATCTTGTTCGAGGCATGCCCAGGCTGAAGTATGTAAAAGATCATCTGTGCTCCGCATGTCAACTTGGTAAAAGCAAGAAGCATACTCACAAACCCAAATCTATCAACACCATAATGGAAGTTCTTCACACCCTTCACATTTGGTGGTTCAATGAGAGTGCAAAACATATTTGGAAAGAGATATGTGTTAGTGATCATCGAAGACTACTCTCGTTTCACATGGGTTAAATTCTTCAGATCCAAGGATGAAACACCTGAAATCATCATCAAATTAATCAAGCAGCTGCAAGTTGGACTCAATAAAACTGTTAGATTCGTCCGCACAGATAATGGAACAGAGTTTGTGAATCAGCAACTCACCCAGTTCTATGAAGATCAAGGAATTACTCATCAAAGGAGTGTTCCACGAACACCTCTGTAATACCTAAAATTTTCATCTTGAGAAAATTACCAAAATACCCTTGGATTTTAAAATTTTAATAAAAATTTTATAATTAAATAAATAACCATATAACTTAAATAAAAATTATGTAAAAGCAACAAATAAATTTTATAATTTTTACCAAAGCCCAATTATGATCTAGAATAATTATTTTGGTCCAAGATAAATTGTAAAAAGCCCAAAAACAACAAAATATGCCACGCCTAATTCTTTTCTTTTGTTAGCAAAGTAATTAA
>LBNU01037166.1:90089-111447 GCA_014162995.1 Artemisia annua | reverse complement strand
TTTTTTAACAAACTTTGCGAGTATGAAAGTTTATGGTTTGCGAGTATGGTACGAAAAGTTTTTATTAGTTTAGATTTAGATTTAAGTTTTATTTAAGTTTTATTAATTTTCAAAAAGTTAGGGCTTGTAACTTTGTGTTGTGGTCTATTAGCTTAATTTCAATCTTATTTAGCTTTTAACACTTGCTTTTCGTTAAGTTTTCATTAGTTTGGGTCTAGTTTAATCTTTTGTCACGTTAACTTTGATCTAAAAACCATTTTATCTTAGGGATTAGCGAGTATTGGTCCAAAATATTTTCGAGTAAAATTTGTTGTTTGCGAGTATGGGAGTTCAAAGGATTGCGAGTATGGAACAACAATCATAGCGAGTATGCTAAATTTTGAATGGCGAGTATGTCTTGGCCAAGTCCTTAGCGAGTATGATTCTGTCTTTGCGAGTTTGAATCCATAGTTTTGCGAGTTTCATGCATGTAATAGCGAGTTTCATTTAAAAATATTAGCGAGTAGGAGTCAAATGTTTGCGAGTATCATTTTTTTACAAATCTTTGCGAGTATGAAATGTTTGTGTTTGCGAGTTTGGCACCATGATGTTAGCGAGTATGCTACATAAAACATAGCGAGTATCGTTTGGTTTGTACAGCGAGTAAGCTGCTCCCTTTGTGCGAGTTTCACTTGGCACATCTTATGTTTGCGAGTATCATACATACTAATAGCTAGTATTGATTTTTTTTTGTTCCATGTGTTGCGAGTTTGGGTTTGTCTAATACCCTAGCGAGTATGGTCTTGAGTCTTGTTAGTGTCATTTGTTTTTAATCCCTTAAGAGTTTAGTCGTTTTCATTTTAAGTTTGCTAGACTTGTATCTTTAGCTAGTTTGGTCTTTATTTAGTAAATCATTGTGTCGAGTCTATTATTAGTTCAAGTTTGTCCTTTGAGTCGTGCTCTTTTCTTCTTAAAAGTCGAGTTAGACTTTATTTACACTTCATCGTTAATCGAGTGAAGTTCTTTTAGTCTTATTCTAAACGTTACTCCGTCGAATTTTCTAAAAATCTTTTAACTTTGTTTATTTTTCTTTCGTTAATTAAATATAAAAACCAAAAACATTTTACTTTCTTATTTCATTTTCATTTCTTTAGTTTACATTTTGTTTTCTTAATTTTATTTCACTTAATCATTTTAGTTAATTAAAAAATTACAAAAGCCAAAAACATTTTACTATCTTATTTCATTTTCATTTCTTTCTTTAAACTTTCTTTCTTTCTTTTACTTCTTTTATCGTTTATGTTTTCTTTTCGCGTTTATTTTAGCTTCTTTAAACACGTTCTTACCTTTATTAAGTTTTAAACAAAGTCTCGTAGTATAATTAAAACCAAATCACATCTTTTAAAACCAATTCACTTCACATAACTCACGACTCGAGTGACAAGATCGATTTCAACCCTCGTTGGGACAACGACCCGTGGTTTACAAGCTTCACCGCTTAGAATTCCGCGATCAATGCTGCTATTAACATTACTGAATTTAATGAATAAGTCGTACTGAAGAGAATGTTACACAAGTGTATCACGACATCTTTCACATTAATGCTGAAGGGTGGTATGTGACGAGAACAAAATAGGAGCTGAAAATGAGTCTAACTTGAAGACTCTAGAATAAAGAAAATTGCTCACTGGGAGACAACTCGGATTTTTCTTTACTGTTTCTTGTGTCGAGTCTGTCAGACCTGTAGTCGATGCGGCGCATCTCATTTCATAGATGCGCGTATCAACTGCTTAGGTCATATCTATTTTTATTTTTCTGCATTTTTATTTTTAGACTTTAAAACTTTCTGTCAGTTTATTTAATGTGGCGCATCCCTGGTTAAAGATGCGACATATCTTATTTTCTGATTCGTACTAATTCCAGGCTTGATATGGCGCATCCTTTTCCATGGATGCGACGTATCGACTGACCTGATGAAATTTTTACTTTTATTTTTTTTAGGTTTTATTTTCTAACTACTAATGAGTTATGCACAAGTTTAATTTTGTTAAACTCAGGTGTGGAATTTTAGAATGGTAGTATTTATAGGATTGCTCGCAAACGCATAATGGAAGATCATACTGAGCAACTCTAAGGGAGTTTTTCCGTTCTAATTCTTTTTTAATTTCCCATTTTTAATCTTAGACACAAACAACAAGTACGTTGTTTAACTTAAGTAGGGGGATGGAGAATTAGAATGTTACTTGTCCTAAACTTTTCAAAAATATGCTTAATCTATGCTTAATATGTCAAAATTTTAAAAAAATTTAGCATGTTTTTGCTTAGTCTAAATTACATAACCGCACACATAACCTTATTTTTAAAAATTGTGAGAACTTTTTCCACAAACATTTTAGTGTGCCGGTAACTTGTAAACTTTAGAACTTGGCTTATATACTATTTGAGTCCACCATAATGACTATTATTAATATAATTGGAGTGACTTGTCTAACTTGGTAAATTTCTAGGATTACACCCAAATAACCTTTAAATGTTATGTGATATTAACTAACTTCATTGGTTAGTTAACCCCCGTTTAAACCCTTTTGTTTACTCTCACTTTTAGAGTAAGATACCCTTAGAAAAACCCTCAGAGTCATTCCTTTCATTTCTTACACCTATGTTTCATGTTTCGTTACACATTTACACCTTAGCCTACCCTGTAGATTAAAATCCTTGGTTAGTTGCTTAGGCAAAGTGTGTTTTCTTGCGTAACTAGTGTTCGTGTGCGTAATTCATTATCTTTGGTTAGGTCGGGAAATTGCACAATGCAATTAGAGTGAAAGTACATACTGTATATTTTTATTTTCGTGTGTTTACTACTTTCACTATTACTTTTATATCTGAAGTTTTGAAAAGTAAAGAAATATTATCTGGAAAAGAAATGTGATAGTAAAGTTGTGAAATTTTACACATCTATGTTAATTTTAAAAAAATTGAAAAAATTAGAAAAAGAAAGAAGAAAGTTGGAAGTTTATTTAACCAACTATTGTAAAGTTTTGTATTAAGTGGAAGATATCTCCACTGTTTGTTGTTGTAATATATTTATGGATTGAAAGGGAGTTGGCTGTTATGGGAATGCCAACTAAGGTTTGTTCTTTGTTTAAGATTTTATTGAGTATAATTCGTGTCTACCTAAAGCATGAGTTACATGAGTCAAAGCGTGAGTTATTCAATGATACGAGTCTTATTCATGGGATGGTTGGGAACTGATTAACCACACACTAGGACTTAATCTATTTGTTTTGTATTTTTTTATTATTTTACACCAATTTTTATCCCAGCTATTATCCATACCCAACCGTATTGTTCTATTCGTTGTTAGCTTTCGAGCATCCGAATAAAATAATGGCTAAGTAAGAATGTAGAATGTATGAATAAGGTAGTGACTATAAGAGTATTAGATTAATTGACTAACACGCTAGCGATCTATTTTGTGACTTGGTGACCATCCGTTATGCAAATAACGCGCTAGTGATCCAAGGAGCACATAAGTGACCATCCGTTAGTTGAAGCGTCGAGGACTCGCGCTAGCGATCTACTAAGTTTATGCAGGAAACATTTGAGCAAAGCTAGGTTTAACCCTTAAGCCTCAAAACCTTTTTTACTGCTTTAGACTTGTTACTCCTTAGCTTTAGTGGAGGAGATGTGTATGTTTGCCAAGCCTGTGATAGAATATTCGTCACGACCGAGCAACTAAACAATTTAGATTTGTTTTGATATTGAAAATTTTATTTTGTTTCTACTTCGTTAAGTGTTTGGTTGTGTGATTATGATAAAACGAATAAGTGATTAATGAAAAATATATCCTAATATATTTTAGGATACAATTTCATAAATTCAATCTAAAGGTTTACTTGAGGACAAGTAAAGTTCAAGTGGGGGGATATTTGATGACATTAAATAAGTACATTATATTGACATAATTTATCCTATTTAATTGACTTGTTTTACTTTATTATGTATGAGAATTGACGCTTGATTGTTTACTTTAGTGATTCTCAGGAAATGACAAGCAATAGGTGAAACTTGGCGATTTTAGACTAATTATGGAGGAAATTAAGCATTATGGAAAAGTCTACTGAAATCAAGGAGATACGCCGCATCATTCTAAACAGATGCGCCGTACAATTGTACTTAGATGAATTCGAAGACCATTGCCTGACTTTAAAGAATGTGCCGCATGTGATTCTAGCATGCGCCACATACGAAACTTTGGTCAACGAAGAAGATCCAACTTGCTCTACTATAGATACGCCGCATCACAATATTGACATATGGCGTATCACTATCAAGACTTCACCAAATACAATCCAAGATACTGAAGGACATGCGCCGCATAAAGAATTAAGTTACGCCGCATATGAAGACGGTGTACGAAGATTCCAGAATATAATAATCTTAGACCCCATGCGAAGTTACCTCAATGCGCTGCATCTGCTTAGTTGATGCGCCACATTGAAACCTCAGACAGAAACTATAAATATACCATCATTACCTACGAATTTTGTGTGCAACATAAACCTAAGGAAACGAATTCGAATGAAGAAGCAACACAAGACACACCCTAAACGAAGATCTTAGAGCAGTAAGAAGGTCCTGCATGTGTATAATTCATTAAGTAGTTTTGTTTTATTGTAATAGTAAGTTTTAATCCATCAGGATTGATGGGCTTGTGGCCACCATACTGCTCCCCGTAAAATTGCTTTCCCATCGATTAAAGTTTATATGATGTTTTTTTTTGTTCTTTTTATATGTGCTTTGATAACCTCTGTGTCTAGCTGAGTTTGCTTGGGCTGCCATACCCCCTCCTCGCCTACTTAACTAGTGTCTAGATAAGTGGGATAGGCATAAGTGATCATTAAGGGTTTACTCTCTTATACTTAAGATCCAACAAGACAGATAAGATTACGATACTCATCATATAAAACTAGCAATAAAGTAAGTGACAAACTACTTAACCATAGGACAGGCCTTCTATCTGTATTCATTATCTATCCGTGTACATGTTTGCTATTCTCTGATTCGTTCTCATTAGTTTTACTCTTCTGTTAAATCTACCAAACTGTGCTAGTCTCTCAGACTAAACCCCTTGCGTTATATTAGGTTGTAAAACTAACTTAGAATATTAAAATACTGGTTAGTTTAATTAGATATTACGTTCCACTTTTAGTGATCGACACTCTGCTTACCATTATCTACATACTGATCGGGTACACTGCTCGCTAGTGTGTGTGTGTGTTATAGGATAAGTCGGCAAAATATAAATTTAAAACTTGAATAGGCTAAATCACCTCTATACTACACGTGATACAACACACATTAAATATCTAGGTCCGTTACGAGTCTAATATATTAAATTCGTCCCGAGTTTAATATATTACATTCGTCTCTAGTCCAAAATGTCCATTTGTCCGATAATTTGTCCTCTAGTACAAAATGTCCGACAATTTGTCCGATAATTTGTCCAAATGATTCATACAAGTCCAATGATTTGTCCAAATGATTCGAGTCACAATCTGTTATATTCTGTCCGTTAAGTATATGTTTAGTCTGTAAGAGTGTCAATCCCACGAGTAACCGAAACGTACCAATTTATACGAGAGTCAAAACAATTAAAACACGTTAGTCCGATAACCAATATTCGTAAACGATTAAATGTATAACTTTCTGAAAACTAAACGAACCTAATGAAACAAAACCAAACAGATCTATTCAACCTTTGGGCCTCTTGGACCATCACTTAAAAACCCAACGCACCTAAAAATGGGCTACCGAGGCCCATTACATAACTTATCAAATCCAGTCCATTTCAAAATTCTTATATACTACTAAAGCTGTTGATGGAGGCATGTTAAAAAATAATATTTTTTGGGCTTTTTAGTTGAGCTCTTTTTGGTCCATTCTCTATCTATACTAAAACCATTGATGCATGCATTATATATATATATATTATTTTTATGGGCCTTGCATGGGGCTTAGTTTTGTCTCCTGCTACTTTGGCCCAACTTTTTTGTTTTTTATTTACACAATATCTGTAGAAGTCAATAACGAGTCACTCCAAAGGGATCAATCAATGGAATCATAAATTGACCAAAGCATATAATTATTTATAAAAAAGGCCCTTATAGCATTTGTCAAGTTACATTTTTTTGTTTTCAAGAATAAAATCTACACAATGACCATGATACTTCTATATTTTTGTTTATAGCATTTAACGAGTCTATAAATCCCATTGATAGGAATGGTACAATATTTAATAATTCTTCTTCTTCGACATTCTTTAGACCTTATGCCCATCATTTTGCAAAATGTTGAAGTACATTCTTAGCCAAATTAAACATCTTAAACGAGGTAAAAAAGACAAGCTTCTGGGTTTTTTTTAGTTAATTAAAACAAGGTATTCTATCATACGAACAATATGTTTTTGTTGCGATTTTCCAAGTGGGTATAGAATATTTCAAATCTTTTGTTAGCCTCGAGTTTTCACATTTACTTCATAGATTTGTTCTCCTATGTGTACAAACTCGCACTGGTAAAAAGGCCCCCGTCGCAACGCGACGGGTTCGTACCCCTTGTTATAACAACAGTCAACAAAGCAGTTTTATAAAAAAATATTAATTGTAAGTAGTAATGAAAAGCAGTTCAAAAATAAGCAACCAAGCAGTTTTAAAATAAGGCATAAGCAGTCTCAATTTAAGCTTTAGACAAACAAACGGGCCCTCTTGGGTGTATTCTACGTTATACCAAACCAACTCACCCTAAGTAGGTGGTGGTTGAACCAAGACCAAGCAAAACACACACTCCCTTTGTTATCTTTATTAAGCCGAATCATGGCTCCCCTCGTGTGCCGTGGTAGAACCGTGAACAAGAAACACAAACGAGCATACCTCGTGGTGTCATGTCACACAAAATGAACAAGCAAGCAAACACAACCTTCGAGGGCTGTGTTCTCGTCGGACCAACACGCTAACAACACAAGCACCACTCTTGTGGTTTTTATTGAATCGAACAAGCAAAAATACAACCAAACCAAAACTATCAAACTCACTTCAAACAAAATTAAACACATTTAATCATAACAAACTAAGCAAATCCATTACAAACTGAGATTAACCGGGTCTGATCCATACGGCTTTAACCCAGCCCGTACGTGGGTTATTACCCGACCCTAGAGCAAGACCAGATCAAACAACACCACTTTTAAATCAAGTTTTATGACACGAAACTAATAAAAACGAGTTTTTAATCGGTTTGATCCATGAAAATATTTATAATCCATTTTATATTTGATTTAATAAAAGAAAAGATGATAAAATAAGTTAAATCATTACCTACAAGACGGGAGGGATAAACATAGAGACGGCGATAGGTGGGTAGTGACGGTGGTGGTGAAACACGGACCAAACCGATTAAAAACCACCCAAACAACTCCAAGCACCCCGATCTAACCCGATCTACTTCATCTTGACAGTGGAGGCGTGAGATGATGGCGGCCAGAATCTGGCCAGAAAATGATAGCGGCACCGGATAATTATGAAGAGAGAAGTGGGTGTGAGGTGTGTTATCAAATGAGGCCTAAACCCTAATTAGGGACTTTTAGAGCTTAACAAACACAAGGATCGAAATTGCCAATATTCAAAGATAAGGGGCGGCAGTGTGTAATACACTACAGGGGCTGGAATTGTAACTCTTGCTATCTTTTATGAAATTAAGATACGGGGCTTGTTTGGGCTCTATAATGATCGATATCAAGACATGAATTTAGTATCATTATTTTTATAATACTTTTTCCACAAAAAACAAGTATTTACATGACTAGTATTTCATAAATAGTATAATAATCATTTTAAAATGCTTATTGAGTTACGGTTGTGCCGATACGTGTTGTGTGCGGTTTTCACGTTTTGCGAGATAACCTCTCATTTTCAAATCAAATGAGTTCGGAAAACTTTGTAAATGAAAAATAAGTATAGTTTATTGTAAAAATAATTCCGGAAAGTTACAGGTGGTTACAATATTTTTCTCACAATTCTTTTTTAAAACTAGTCTCTTATTTTGTGTGTCTATTACCACACTACTAGAAAAAGGTCTATCCTTGTTTCGCATTTTATGACGCACGCTACAAGATGACGCGCAAATAGCAAAGTCATAAAATAAGAGTCATAACGAGTAAATTTTTTATTGGGGATGACTCGTTTTCAGAAGCGTCATAACATAGGGTCATAATCAGTTAAAATTTAGCCTGCTAGATGACGCTCGTTTTGCTTCATCCTAAATAGGGGTCATCTATGTTTTTTTAAATAACAAACACGCCTCGTTTAGGCCTAACGTGGACCGGTTTTAATTTTGAAATCCGGCCTCCATCTATTGTTTACAAGCAGACATGTTTGAAGCAAAAAAACGGGTCTTGATTCCCCAAATTTTCAGCGGGACTTTTTCCCCTTTTATTCTTTTCAAATATTTTCAACAAATTTCAAACTAAACCTATTTCCTTTTTCTATCTCTTTTCTTTAACACCCACACACACAGCCATTTTACCACTATGGCACACCTCTCCACCGCCAGTTGTGCCACTGCCCATCACTCTTGTTTATTGGCATATTTATATCAAATGTTTGTAAAACTTTAACTAAATCATTCGTTTTTGTAATTGTTATGTATTTTTTTGATAAACTTATTTGTGTGTTTTCTAGTTCCTGCGTTAGATCAGTTAATTGATTTTTTGACTTTTGGGTTATATAGATTAAAGCTAGCTTACTTTAGTAGACTTTGTCTCATAAGAAATAGAGGTTATGTGAGAAACTTAGAGTTAGTTAGGTTGCATATTCATGTGGTTCAGGCTTGCACATAAGATGTTTGATGAAATGCCTATTTATTTATTTATTTTATTTTTTCTACAAAGGTTGCTTAAGATGGTGATTGGTTTGAACTTTTAGGACTTTCTGATACTCTTGTCTGCTTACGGCACACAAGATTAAATGTAAGGTGAACACATTATCTGTTCGGTTCTTCTTATAGTAAAAAAGCTTTAAGATTTAGTAGATTTGTGTTGTGTGTAAGTGACTTGTTTAGCTTGTTGTTCTTGTGGGTTTGTTAGTCTTCTTGATATTGACTAACACTTACAAACAATTTGATTGTCTGTATAGCTCACACAGTGAAAGTTTTTTGTTTCTTTTAGGCCCTTCAATCAAATACAGGCTTGCTGTCCTCTGACTCACTTTCAAAGGAATTGGAGAGATTACATCTGAAATTTACAAATAATAGTTCAAGGATGATGAATAATGGCGGCCCTGATTCATCAACTACCGAAGTATATGCAGATGATATAGAGAAAGAGGCAAACTCTTACTTCCAGCAGATGTTCTCTGGTCAGCTGACAGTTGATGAAATGATTCAAATGCTAGCGGGATCCAAGGAATCTTCTGAGAAAAGGTTTAACCTTTATTCATTTTTTTTGTTTTAATTTTACTTATACCCATCTTATTTTTTTTTTTAATGTTACAAGTACAGTAATTTTTAATGTTAAGTGCTCAGTCTCTTCATCTTCTCAATTTGTTTTCGTATTGGTTTCTGGATCATGTAACGTGATTTAGTTGGAACTTGGAAAAATAATACTTTTAACAATGAGTGTACCTTGTAACCACAGTCTATAAACACTTACTTTGGATTGTGGGAATTACCTAGCAAAATGGCAATAAAAGATGGTACTAACATTTATGGTTGATTTATGTTTTGCTATTGTGTGACCTCTCAGGGAAAAATCCATATTTGAGTGCATGATAGCCAACCTGTTTGAGGAGTACAAGTTTTTTAACAGATACCCAGACAAACAACTTAAACTCGCTGGTATTCTTTTTGGTAAGGCTTATTTTACTTAGATTTCAACTTTAGTTTAAATTTCTATGCTATTAATATGAGCTAGTATATTTGCTCTTTACTTCCTTTTGTGAAGCATTGTTATTGAAATTTGTAAATTGCAGGATTGCTTATTAGGAACCAACTTGTGACTCATCTGACTCTTGGTATTGCCTTACGAGCTGTTTTGGATGCATTGCGTAAACCTGCGGATTCCAAAGTTAGTACTGAGTTCCGGTGATGATGTTTTCTTTACTTAAGACACTTGTTATAATGATGAAAACTGAAAAATTGCTTGTATGCAGATGTTTGTTTTTGGCACAAAGGCTCTGGAGAAGTTTATAGATCGTCTGAATGAATGGCCACAGTACTGCCAACATATTTTGCAAATATCACATCTTCGAGGTGCCCATCCCGAGCTTGTTACTTTCATTGAAAGATCAGTTATCAGAACTTCATCAGGCCACCCAGAATCAGATGCAGCCTACAATCCTGCTGCTGACCAACACCAAAGTGCTATTCCACAAGCAAACATAGAGGTACATCTTTCATATGCTCTTGGCTGTGATCTATTGTTGGTGCATACCAATCATATTAGACAACTTTCAGATTTGTGAGCAAGTCCAAGTGATAAAGAGGTTTACGCATCTATATTGCTTGCAGGTCCCTGGTTCATCTTTCCCTTTGATTGGATCCGGTGGCGCACACCTGAGCTCTCAAATATCTTCTCCGATCCAGCTTCAACAGAGGAACCAGAGCTACTTAGATGAGAGACAGAGAGCCTCTGTAACTTCATCCAACTATATGAAGCCAAACCTAAGTACCTCTGGACAAGTTGCAGTTGCTCCAACAAATGATCCTGTTAATATCCGAAAGTAAGCACATATCCTGTAAATTAACTTATATATCTTTCAGATATTTAATTGTGATCATATTCTTATTTATGATGGTTAAATGCAGCCACCACAGAATGTTGTTAGTTCCTCATCAGCATTAGCTAACTCTCCTGCTTTTGTTCGCCCATCTCGAACCCCTACTAGTGCAAGTAAGTTTTGGTCATGCTTTAAACCATTTACCCACTCATCTATCTATGTACTCATATAGAGGTATCTTATGCTGTCTTTTCATATATGATGTATTGCAGGGTTTGGCTCTCCTCTAAATATTGAAACACTTGTTGCTGCTGAACGCAGAGAAACTCCCATAGAGGTAATTCTTTAGATAAATTTAAATAATAAATGCGCGATATCATGTTTCTCTTCAAAAAAATGGATAAACTATTGGCGTGGTAAAGAATGGGATGCTTATTCATCTTCACTTGTTCAGACAGAACTTAGCTATGATAAATATGAATAAAAATATATTATGTGTATGATCTTTGTTCAATAAAGCAATTAATGATCGGTTCTACCTTAATATATTCTTTTAAGTTTTTTGTAATCATTTGCTCATATGCATCTTTTCTTACAGGCCCCACCATCAGAAACTCAGGATAAGATCTCATTCATTATCAACAATTTGTCAATTGCCAACATTGAATCTAAAGCAAAGGAATTCACTGAAGTTTTGAAAGAAGAGTACTACCCTTGGTTTGCGCAGTACATGGTTATGAAAAGGTGAGAAATTATAAAACTATAAATATGTGACAACCATGGAACTATTGTTTCTTATGGAGCATGACTGAACATGAATCAATAGCCATTTAAATACATGTTCTTGTTCAAGCTTTGTCTATTTTTACAAAATCCGTTGCTATATTTTTCTGAGTGACTTACTAATGTTGTTAACAGAGCAAGTATTGAACCAAAATTTTCACGACTTGTACCTGAAGTTTCTTGAAAAAGCCAATTCAAAACCCCTAAACAGAGATATTGTTCAAGCTACCTATGAGAATTGCAAGGTACAAAATACTTGATTATTCTTCTGCGTTCTTTTGAAGATGGCAATCATTGGATGTTGGGAGTTTATAAAAATTATTATATGGTGTTATAACAGGTTCTTCTAGGATCTGAACTTATAAAGTCCAGTTCAGAAGAACGTTCGTTGCTGAAGAATCTTGGTGGTTGGCTGGGAAAGATTACCATTGGCAGAAACCATGTTCTGCGTGCTAAGGAGATTGATCCAAAGGCGTTAATTATTGAGGTTATATAATATTGAGTGACCTGGTCTGATCTGTTAATATGTGGAGCTGTATTATTTTAAGTGATTTGAAACTAAAGTCACCTGTTTTAAGTGACTTACTAATGCTGTTTGTGGCAATGTTTGGAGAAACACCGAGGGACAGCTGTCGGTTCTGAAATATGCTGTTTCTGCACCACCTGAAGTATTTACGTTTGCACACTGCAAAAGACAATTGGTATGAAGATCCGTATTTTCTTTTTCTATGAATGATTGAGTTATAGTATCCAAGTATTTACACCTGTTCTTGCAGGGATATGTAGATGCTGTCAACAGTCGTAAGTCTCAACCTGGCCATACAAATCATGCATGGTTGTGCCTCGACCTTTTGGAGATCTTGTGCCAGCTAGCTGAGAGAGGCCTTGCAAAGAATGGGCAATTTATGTGTCGAATTTCATTTTTAGGTAGAAATTGTATTGTAGTAACTTCAACTAATTATCGGTTTATATTTTGACATGAATTGTTATGTAATGAATTGGTAACGCATGGTTTTGATATATATGAAATGCGTTAATTTTGTACAATTATCAGGTTTATTGTCAGTAATTATGTATATTATAATCAGGTTTTAATTAAAAAACAGAAAAAAAAATTCGTCAAACAGGGGCACGGTACACCAACGCGTTCAAAACAATATTCTCGATAAATTTAAAAAAAATGATTTTAAGGTAATGACTCGCAAAAACATATGTCAGAAAAGTGTGTCATAAAAGTTTGTCAAAAACTCAAAATGATTTTAAGGGTAATGACACGCAAAAAGGGTCATAAGTGCGAGTCATAGAAGGATGACACACAAATGCGAGTCATGAAGCTTTATGACGGGTCCATCCTTGACTCGCATTTGCGTGTCATAATGACTCTTCTTGACACGCATTGCGAGTCAAGGATAGACCTTTTTCTAGTAGTGCCATATATAAATAAAGAAAATATGAAAGTGTATCATCAAAAATTAATGAATTAGTGAATCAATCGATATTCTCCAATATAGGAGAGTATACTAAAGACCATTGTGCCCCTATTAAAAAGTGATTCGGAAAATTAAAAGTCTATACTTTTGTCATTTTACATAAAAATATGAATTAAACTCTATTTAAGGAATTAAAAGAAGCTTATGAGGGAAGCTTCTTAAAATTCAATCTACCTTCACCAGTTCTTACCTACCCTTCTCCACCCTGCTTGCTATATAACTACTACTTAATCATTAACAAACCTAAACACAAAACCAATATCACAAACCCTAACTCAGCCGTCATCGTGAAAAACTCAATATTTGCATTTGAAAGCAAACAAAGCCATCATTGACCTTCTCAATCTCTTTTTAAGAATCAGAGATCCAAAAAAATAAGCGATTGGGAAACGAGTAAGTATCTCTCTCTTTTACAATGTTATCTTGATGATTTCTAATTTTTTTCTAGCAAACCGTATCATTTGTGATAAGATCAATGCATACAATGTGTTTGATGAAATGTATGTGAATGTAAATTCATAATCAATTGATTTTTTTTATTGTTTAGGTTGTCGAGTTCACTTATTGAAGTTGATACGAAGCGGAATCTTTATGAAGGTAAAGCAAAGTCAATAACAGGTAAATCATTTTATGATTTTTGGTCCTCTCGTGCTTAATGCATATTTTTAAGGTTAAAGACCAATTTAGATGGGTTGTGTGTTTTCGGGTTCGAGTTAATAAGATTTTATGCTTTAAAAAACGGTTTCTTTAAGTTTTTGTACCGCTTTTTGGTAGAAAACTAATACAGATAAAATTAAGCGTTTGAATATAGTAAACAAAATCATATTAATTTGGATACTATACCCCACGTTGTGTAAGTATCTTTATCTTTTCTAACACTTTATCAATTGTGAGTTTCTACATTGTCAAATATCAATTTATTATACACTAGTTTAATGACTCGTGAAATTTACAAGAGTAAATTTAAGGATTAATTTCATATATCACCATACTTTCATGATTAATTTCATTCTACCCAAAATACAATCATTAAATAGATAATGTACAATACTTTTAAAGCATGTATATGTATATATGAAATTTCTAAATTTAGAATGGGAGATATAAAATTGGCCCTAAATTTAAAACCGTTGAATAGTGTTTTAAGAGATCTATTTGTGATATAATGTGAAATGGCTACAACAGTGAGTTGAAAAATCACCATGCGTATTTCTATACTCGAAATTATTTATATTTTTTGAGTAAGAAAAAAAGGCATAATGTTCGAAAACAATCACCAAATAGCAAAAGTATCTTTTGTTTCAGTACAAATAATTAGTCAAACACCAAATTTGTGATTATCTTTTTATGATAGGCATCCCAAAATAAATACCAATAAATCTCTTTTAGCTCTTATAGAGACGTGAACATCACGAGTAAAAATTAAACGTAACAAACAAAATCTATATTAAATAAGCATTATTGTTGTTCAATCTTTACATGACATATTATTTCATATATTGAAGTTAATTATAGGTCAAGATGTTTTATGTTGAAATTAGCATGATATGTGATGCTTAAATGTTGTGAACTAAGATTGGGCATTGGCATAATACATTAATCAAATATAGCAAGCTTTATACATGTAATTTGGTCTATCGTTATCATTAAAGACCAGTTACCATCACTACGTACTTCATGCTATCATCATTGTACCATTGCAATTACACATTTAAGTTATTAAATTAAAAATAAATATGTAAGTCGGTCCATTACAAAAACAATATTTAATTATACTAAAGATTATGAAAGAGCTGTAAGTTAATTTTTTTCATTCGAGCACATTATTTAACACCTAATGCACATGATAAGTTATAAGATTAGTAAAATTGACAATCCTCGATAGGTCTCACAAAGTCATAATGCATCTTGGATAGGCCTCTGCATAAAATTGCCATGTCTTCATATTTACAAAACACACAATGCATCCTGGATAGGTCGAGTCTCTATATAAAACCTTATACATTTAGCTATTCAAGTTAAGAGCTTAAACTCTTAAGAATAGATAAAGCTTCTTAGGTTGTTTGAGATTGCTTACATGATGATGAAATGGTTGTTTCAACCTTCTCATGATCTTTCACCCGAAATTCCAAATAATAACGGTGTTAATATGGTTTATTAGAAAATATATTCTTAGGTTATTCAAAATTGTTACTAAAATCGTTGCTTGTAAAGTGATTGTTTGCGATTACTTAATGAGGAATAGTTAATAATTAAAATAATAATTTAAACAAAAAAGGCTAAGAAATTAACACCTAAATGGCTATTTAGAGAAATAACCTTGAATTTTGGACATTTTTTTTTTTTTCGTATTTAGACTTCTTGTTTTTTAAAACTTGTGAACCCTTTGATCTCTTCTTACCCATTTTTGAAACTTTACATACTATTGTCAATTGAGCAGTGAACTTTACATACTATGAACACATAATAGCTTAGTGCAAACCATGTTATGTTCAGCCCCACGAAGAACTCATGTGCACAATTTAGTGAATTAATAATGAGTGGTATATGATAATTATATATGTGTTGAGATCATGGATGGTCAAACTAAGGTACCGAATACACATGCAGTAGAATACTTACTTCTGTGGACATACTCTTTCCTCGAAGGGACTGGACACAATTCATAATACAAATTACTCTATCAAATATTCAAGAAGAAAAGTAAGATCCTAACAAATAACGGAGAGTGACAATAATAGTTCAAAAATACATATTTGTTCCACTTTTTTCAACATATGCAGATGGATAATGGTTTTTATTATTTATTTATTTTATTATTTTTTCTCTATTTGAATCATTTTTTGATAGTGGGGAGATTGGTAGTTTGGCGTCTTCTTTTCGTATAGTTAGTTTCCTCTTCCTTGTACAATTATAAAATAAATGGAATCAACAAAAAAACTCATTCTAAGAAAATGAGTGTTAAATAAGAAATACTTGGAGCAGAACTTCTACGCACCAAAACCTTTTGTCGTTTATTGTTGTGTATACTCACTATTTTCTTGTAGTAATAAACAGTAAATATACAATAAGTACCGTTACCAACAACCTAACAAACATTCAAATACAGTAAACTATATGAAATAAGTATTATTATTGTTTAATCTCGACATGACATATTGTTTTGTGTAATGAAGTTAACTACAGATCGAGATGTTTTATGTTAAAATTAGCATGGTATGTGATGTTAGATGTTGTGAACTAAAAGTGGTCATATTAATCAAAGAAGGTAAGCTTCATACAATCATACATGTAAGTTAGTCCATCGCATTCATAACTTTGTCTTCTCCAAATCTTTATTCCATATAGATAATATATGAGCTGAACCCAAAATATAAATCAAACAACTTAACATGGAGCTTATTATAGAAGAATATACATTCTGAATGACTCCAAAACATTTGACCATTTCTTTATATAGATAAGTTAGTTTAACAAATTTAACCCTACAGAAGGACAACCTTAATTAAGCAATATAAGCAATGGTCAAAACTATAAAACGCAGGTGAAGTCAATAGATACATGCTAATCGCGGGCTTATATTTTTTAAAGGACGCTTAAAAAAGCATTAAAATATTATAAATATTGTAGTTATTAATCCCTAATAGAGCTCATAGGAAACATACCCTTTTACTAATGCAATCATAGTATGTTAGTATTGAATATTATCCTCCATTAAGCTATACTACAATAACAGTATCCAAATAGATTATAAATAAAAACACCTAAACTTTTTCTATCTCTGTATTATCATATAAACAGAAAGTTCTTAAAAGCTAACAAATCAATAACTGTTAGTATTATATTACTCACCCACTGCAATATCAAAATGTGTATTTAAAACTCAACTCTTTAAACTCTCTTTTCTCAAGTAGGAACTCACTATGGTGTATTCATGGTAGCACTTCCATTAGCATCTTCTCCACAAGAGTTCATAAATGGTAGAAGGAATTAACCCATGAATAATCACCTTAGAAGCAATGTATGTATGAGACTTTGATGAACCACCTGTGAAATTCCTAACAACCTTTAACTATGAGCATACCATAAATATGTATACCAAATAAGAAAATCATGAATACGTAATGTGTAGCAAGAAAATGAATAAAGAACATAATAAGAGTAAGTGACACACCACAATTTATAAATTGGAGATAATGCTTAAGCTGCACACATTGCTATTGATAACTAAAATGACAAATGGTGTATATAAACACGCTATGTATATAATCTACTAATTCAACATTTGCGGTAGTTACATGAAGGAAATTACAGTTTCAGGCCCCACACCCATCACCATCATCATTTATTCTAAGTAACCGTCGACACGTCTAACTTAACACACTACAGTAGTTATAGGAAAGTGATTCCAGATTCAGACCTCACAACCGCCACCACCATAATGTGAGTAACCACTGTTTCGTGGCCCACACTTTCATTTTGACCTTGACTATTTAACCTGACATGCGGCGGGTCTCGGAGAACAACTCTGGTTACGGGCGTAACACCAGCCACCATTACTGACCGTACAAACATACCTCCGACCCATCTGATACTCTGTGTATCCGCCATTTATGCTGCCACAGCCGGTCAGAGAAGATATGAATGTTATTGGAGCATTACCTGTGCTATGGCGTTGTAAAGGCTCTAAAGTCTTGACTATATCAATCATTAGTGGCCCTGCTTTAGGATTGTATCTTAAGTAGTAGTATGCTAAGCTGCAAGATTTTTGAGCTGCTCTCGTGGAGTGCTAATCTTCTAGTCTTGGGTCAATAAATAGTACCATTTTTTCTTGTCTTTTAGTTTAGGTCAAGCCCAGTCCACCAACCTTTGTTCTTTGGTTGGTCTTGTCCTGTCTACCGACCTCCTTCATGTTAATAACTCTAAAAGAACAACCCCAAATCTGTTAAAACCACTCCTTACGGTAAGATGTCATGTTTGGCATACCATAATCATGTGTTAGGTTTACAATAAACAACACATGTGACAATCTAGACTTAATGCTTAAACTGAAGGAGTTTGGACGTGATCTAGGCTACTGACCGTCCAAACATAACTACGACCCATCTGATACTATGTGTTGTGCTGCCACAGCCAGTAAGAGGAGATATGAATGTTATTGGAGCATTACCTGTGCGATTGCATTGTAAAGGCTCAAAAGTCTCGACTATATCAATCATTAGTGGTCTTACTTTAGGATTGTGTCTTAAGTAGTAGTATACTAAGCAACTAGATTTTTGAGCCATTCTCATGGAGTACTGATCTTCTAGTCTTGGGTCAATAATCAGTAACATTCTTTTCTTGTCTTTTATTTTGGTTCAAGCCTAGTCCACCAAGCTTTGTTCTTTGGTTGGTCTTGTCTTGTCTACTGACCTCCTTGGTGTTAATTACTCTAAAAGAACAACCCCAGAGCTGTAAAAATCACTTCTTACAGTAAGATGTTTGGCATACCAGAATCATGTGTTAGGTTTATACTAAGCGACGCATGTGGCAATCTAGACTTAATGCTTAAACTAAAAGATTTTGGATATTATCTATATAAGCTATATTTGTAATCATAAATTACGAATTAGTTAGTCATAAAAAACTATGATATAGTGACTAAAAAGGTATTTTCTCACCATAAATTAGTTAGTCATAATTAACAAATTAGTTAGTCATAAAAAAGTATTTATGGTCAGCAAATACTTTTTTAGTCGTTATATCTTAGTTTTTTATGACTAACTAATTTGTTAATTAAGATACAAATATAGCTTATATAGATTATATCCAAAATCTTTCGGTTTAAGCATTAAGTCTAGAATGCCACCTGCGTCGTTTATTATAAACCTAACACATGATTTTGGTATCCCAAACATGACATCTTACCATAAGGAGTGATTTTTACAGCTTCGGGGTTGTTCTTTTGGAGTTATTAACAGGAAGGAGATCGGTAGAGAAGACAAGACCAACCAAAGAACAAAGCCTGGTGGACAGGGCTTGACCCAAACTAAATGACAAGAAAAAATGTTACTAATTATTAACACAAGACTAGAAGATCAGTACTCTATGAGAGCAGCTCAAAAATCTTGCACCTTAGCATACTACTACTTAAGACACAATCCTAAAGTAGGACCATTAATGATTGATATAGTTGAGACTTTAGAGCCTTTACAATGCAATAGCACAGGTAATGCTCTAGTAACGTTCATATCTCCTCTGACTGGTCGTGGTAGCACAAGTTTCGGATACACAGAGTATCAGATGGGTCGTAGGTATGTTGGACGGCCAGTAGTTTAAATAATATCCGAAATCTTTTAGTTTAAGCATTAAGTCTAGTTGCCACCTCTGTCATTATTATAAACCTAACACATGAGTATGGTATGCCAAACATGAGATGTTTCCGTAAGGAGTGATTTTTAAAGCTTCAGTTTGTTCTTTAAGAGTTATTAACATGAAGGAGATTAGTAGAGAAGACAAGACCAACCAAAAAACAAAGCTTGGTGGACTAGGCTTGACCCAAACTAAAAGACAAGAAAAAAATGTTACTAATTATTAATCTAAGACTAGAAGATCGGTACTCCATGAGAATAGCTCAAAAATCTTGCAGCTTAGCATACTACTACTTAAGACACAATCCTAAAGTATGACCATTAGTAGTTGATTGAGTTGAGACTTTAGAACCTTTACAACACAATAGCATAGGTAATGCTCCAATAACATTCATATCTCCTCTGACTCGTTGTGGTAGCACAAGTGGCAGACACACAGAGTATCAGATGAGTCGTAGGTATGTTCGGACGGTCAGTAACGGTGATTGGTGTCGCGCCCATAACTAGAGTTGTTCTTCGGGACCCGCTGCGTGTTAGGTTAAATAGTCAAGGTCAAAATACAAGTGTGGTCCACGCAACGGTGGTTACCTTGAATACATGATGATGGTGGCGGGTGTGGAGTCTGAAATTGAAATCACTTTCCTATAACTACTGCAGCGTGTTAAGTTAGACGTGTCGATAGTTACTCCGAATGAATGATGATTATGACACATGTGGGGCCTGAACTGTAATTTCCTTCTTGTAACTACTGCAGCGTGTTGAGTTAGTAAATTATATACATAGCATGTTTATGTACACCATTTGTCATTTTAGTTATCAATAACAAAGTGTGTGGCTCAAACATTACCTCCCATTTCCAATTGTGGTGTGTTACTTACTCTTCTTATGTTATTTATTCGATTTTCTTGCTACACATTACATGTTTCATGATTTTCTTATTTGCTATATATATTTATGGTATGCTCATAGCTAACGGTTGTTAGGAATTTCGCAGGTGGTTCATCAAAGTCTCATACATATATTGTTTCTTAGATGATTATTCCTGGGTGAGTTCCTTCTACCATTTACGAAGTCTTGTGGAGCAGCGGTGAGTTCCTGCTTGATAAAAGATAGTTTCACAAGCTGAGTTTTAACTTCACAATTTGATCTTGCAGTGGGTGAGTAACATAATATTAATGATTATTGGTTGGTTAGCTTTTAAGAACATTCTGTTTAGATGATAATAGAGATATAGAAACATTTTGGGTCTTTTCATTTATAATCTATTTGGCAAAAGTTATTGTAATATATTCATATAGTGGAGGATAATATTTTGTATGATTACATTACTAAAAGGGTATGTTTTATATGAGCTCTACCAGGGATTCATAACTACTATATTTATAATAGTTTAATCTTTTTTAAAGTGTCCCTTAAAAATTACAATCCCGCGATTATCAAATCTATTGACTTCACCCGGGTTTTGCAGTTTTGACCATTACTTATAATTCCATAATAAGCTCCATGTTAAGTTGTTTGATTTATATTTTGGTTTATTTTATTAATAGGATTTGTGATGGTATTCGGTTCATATATTATCCAAATGGATTAAAGGTTTGGAGAAGACAAAGTAATGATTGCAATGGACCAACTTACATGTATGATCATATGAAGCTCGTAATCTATGATTAATATGCCCACTTTTAGTTCATAACATTTAAACATCGGGTTAAAGCTAAAAATACGCAACATATTTTTTCAAATAAACTGATCTACGCAATATATTTTGTAAATGGCCAAAGACATGCAACATATTTTGAAATAATGTTCGATCTACCCAATATCACCTATTACCAGCAGGTTTATAGGTTACCCAAGTTAACGGTCGTTAAAATATTTGCGCATTTGATCCTATTTAGTTAACGGTCGTTAAAAAATTTTTTAAAAAATTAAAAAAAATTCTTAAAATCTAGATAAAGTATTTTTTTAAATCAGATTTTTCAAAAAA
>LBNU01037166.1:65307-89897 GCA_014162995.1 Artemisia annua | reverse complement strand
CAAGTGATACATAAAAATGAAGCTCATGTAAAACTGAAAGTAATTTAACATCCATTTTAATATTTTTAAAAAAAAAAAAAAAAAAAAAAAAAAAAAAAAAAAAAAAAAAACTTAAAAAAATGTTGAAAAATATTTATTGATTTTTTTTTTTTTTTTTTTTTTTCGTTTTTCTTTCTTTCTTTTTTTTTTCTTTTTTTTTTTTGAAAAAATCTGACTTAAAAAAAAGACTTTATATAGATTTTAAGAATTTTTTTTAAGTTTTTAAAAAATATTTTAACGATAGTTAACCAAATAGGATCAAATGCGCAAATATTTTAACGACCGTTAACTTAGGTAACCTGTAAACCTGCTGGTAGCAGGTCATATTAGGTAGATCGAACATTATTTGAAAATATGTTGCGTATCTTTGGCCATTTACAAATATATTGTGTAGATCAGTTTATTTGAAAAAATATGTTGCGTATCTTTAGCTTTACCCCTTTAAACATCACAGAGCATGCTAATTTTAATGTAAAACATCTACCATAGTTAACTTCACTACACAAAACAATATGTCATGTCGAGATTGAACAACAGTAATGCTTATTTCATACAGTTTATTGTATTTGAATGTATGTTAGGTTGTTGGTAGCGGTACTTATTGAATATTTACTGTTTATCACTACAAGAAAATGGTAGGTATATACAACAATAATAGACATAAGGTTTTGGTGCGTAGAAGTTCTGCTCCAAGTATTTCTTATTTAATACCGCATTTTCTTAGAACGAGTTTTTATTTTTTATTTTTTTTTATTTTTTTTTCTATTGATTTCGTTCATTTTATAACTGTACAAGGAAGAGGAAACTAACTAAACGAAAGAAGAAGCCAAACTACCAATCTCCCCACTGTCCAAAAATAATTCAAATGGAGACAAAAAAAACCTTTCTCCATCTTCACATGTTGAAAAAAGTGAAACAAGTATGTATTTTTGAACTATTGCTATCACTCTTCTTTATTTGTTAGGCTCTTACTTTTCTTCTTGAATCATTGATTGAGTAATTTGTATTATGAATTGCTCTGGTCCCTTCGAGGAGAGAGTATGTCCACAAAAGTAAGTATTATACTGCATGTGTGTTCAATACTTTAGTTTGACCATCCATGATCTCAACACTATATAATTATCCTAGACCACTCAATATTAATTCACTAATTATGCACATTAGTTCTTCGTTGGGCTGAACATAACATGGTTTGCACTATGCTATTATGTGTTCATGGTATGTAAAGTTCACTGCTCAATTGAAAATAGTATGTAAAGTTTAAAAAATGGGTATGAAAGGATCCAAGGGTTCCCAAGTGTTAAAAAACAAGAAGTCGCCCAAAAAGTATAGAAAATTTCAAATATACGTAAAAATGAGAAGGTTGAAACAACCATTTCGTCATGTAAGCAATCCCAAACATGGTGTGTTTACAACCATCCACATCAACATTACTTACTAGTTATATAAATTATTTTTCAAGTGTCTACACTAGATGTGAAAAATAACTTATACATTTTTACTAGCACTTCCTTTAAAAACAACTAGACATACACATATTTACATATTACTTTCGGTTAAAAAAAGCCAAAATGCATTATTTACCTCATCCATTATGTCATACACAAGTTGACTTTTATGATGAGTGACATCAAATATAGTGCCAAATATGGAGTTTACTTTTGATGATTTGATTTGATTATGTATGATATCTTGTCCAGAATTTTTTACAAATCCGGATTTGTTAGATAGACCCACGGATCCTTTCGTTAAAGAAGCCCGGATCCCTTCAAAAGGATTCATGGATCCGTGAGGCCTGATACTTTTCTGCCTATAAATAGCAGCCTCATTTCACCATATTAAGCAACAAAGTTCACACACATTTCTCTCATATCTCTTATATTCTTCTAATCTTAGTTCCTTGATCATTACATAGCTTTCTATATTCATTTTAGTGATCATCTACTAACCTCTTTATTGAAGGAAAGATCACAAATTGCATATAAGATATCCAAGCCACAAGCTTTGTATAGCTAGTCTTCATTCACATACTTAGATCATATTGTTGCTCTTTGTATATCATTTACATACATTGTACATCACATCACACACCTTTGTAGATTTTAGATCGGTTAGATATTAGGTTGGTTCTACCTCGAACTAGAACTCGGTATTTAGCTTTGTACCAGATAAAGTGTAAGTGACGTTAGGTTGGTTCTACCTCAAACCAGAACTCGATATTTAGCTTTTTCCCAGATGAAGTGTAAGCGATGTTGTAAGGTTTCTCCATAAGTTAAGGAGGTTGTTGACATAATGTTTACAAACTCTCGAGTTAGGTACTCGAGAGCGGAGTAGAGCGAGGAAAGGAGTCTTTATGGCCGAACCACTATAAGTACTTGTGTATCGGTTTGATATTTCCATTCTTTACTTATTTGCTTTGTATCTTATTTATTATTGTTATTATTGTTTACATTATGTTATTTATTGTTTACATTAGAAGATTTTACATAAACTTGAATCAATAAATTTGAAACTAAATTTTAATGGGTAAAACTATTCAACCCGCTTCCAATTTTCCACACATCTGATTGGTTAATCGACAATATTTTGTTTCCATGTTACTTTGTGTGTTGTCGGTGAAATGCCACGTCTGAGTTTGTGTTTGTTTAACCTTTGTGATGAGTTTTATGTGTGTGAAATGGCGGCTTGGGGTTTGTGTTTGGTTGATCTTTGTGATGAGTCTCATATGTGATCATAGGTGCTGCTTGTTTGTGATGTGCTACAAGATGTATTTTAGTCGCAGGTGATTGTTTTCCAAAACCTTTTTTCTTATAGATTTAATTACTTAAATAGACCAAAAGAAAGTTGTTTCCAGCCTCTAGACGCTCTACTTTTGATTTCCCAATAGTGGATTCGAGCAAAATTATAGTGAAGTCGAACAAAAAATAAAAGTAGAGTCGAGAAAAAAAGTCGTGTAGTCGAGCAGTCTATATTTGGATTTTTTTCCAAACATAGACCATTGTAAGTACAGTGGATAAAAATTTCTCTTGGTCTATTTAAGTCATTGGCCATTTCTTATTTGCAATGGCGGACCCAGAAAAAATCTAATGTGGTTCCCATACTAAACTCGAGACAATTAAATCAACGAGTCAAAAAGTCAAATGGTCAACGGGTTGGGACGATCAACGAGTTGGGTTAAGTTATTTTGTCAGGTACAATATAACCAATGTTGCAAAAATCGTGAATCGGTCCTGAGGCGGTCGAGGGCCGAGTAGCGTTTTTTAGCCAATTAATCGGCCCTAAACCTTGTAATCGCTGATTAATCGGCCGATTTCCTTGTAAATCTCTCCAAGTTCCAGGGCCGTTTACCTTTTAATCGGCGATTACAAGGCCGAGTAGGCCGTTTTTTGCAACATTGAATATAACAGAATAACTAAAACAAGACACAAATATTTGAACTAAAACAAGACACAGTAATTAGAAGGACCAAATGAAAGTATTAGCAAGAAACAAATGTAAGCACAACATTGCTATAGTTATGCTCTAGCCAAAAATAACACAAAGACTTTGAATGACTTTATCCAGAGTAATATTAAATTATAGTATTCAAAGATTATTATACGTAAAAATAATAAAAATGCTATACACCTGACAAAAGTAACTGTACCAATTTAGTATTTTATTAGTGTATCTCACTATCCCATAAAGACTTTAACCAAAATGACTTTTATCATCTTCTACACTAATTGAGTGGGTAATGTATCTTCTTCTCTGGCGAGAGTTTTTTTATTTTTTTTTATTTTTTATTTTTTTTTCATTTCTCTATTTTCTATCATTCTTCTTTAGATCCACGCTTCTAAGGTGGTTCCCTGTTTATTCTCAAGGTGGTTCCTAAAAAAATTACTATATCGTTTGCAAAAGAACTTTTTTCCAAGGTGGTTCCCGGGCACCACCTAGCTTGTATATAGGTCCGCCTCTGCTTATTTGGATGCAATTAGTGGATTCCTACATGTGCATTTCTGTTTTATTTAGCCTTTTTGATGTCATTTAGGTTGTCGTGTGTGGTCATCAATATTGATTTTACACATGGTGTATAATCTCTTGTCCAAAGTGCTTTATGATGCCATTTAAAGTTTGTGTTTGGTTATGGGTGCCGATTTTATACAGATGATTTCATACGTGAAACAAGCTATCTATTTGGTAAGGTGGTTGAATGTGAAACTGAATTGTCTTAGATTTGTGGTCAATTTAATTTTATTATTGTTATTTTTTTTTATTATTTTTTTTTTTTTTGCTAATGTTGTTTAGAATCGGTTGTTCGGTTCTGAGTTGTAGCTTTTTATGTTGTGTGTAGGTTGTGGCCATGGATGTTGGTTTAATGCGTGCTACATACTATGTTTAATTGAATGTATATATTTGAGGTTTTGATTTTTCAGGGTTGTGTCAAGGGGTAAGATAATTGGATACGTTGTTGGCTTAACTAAACACCCGGTGTTACTGCAATGAGAATGATAAGGGATGTGTGGATATTTATTTGTATATTTTCTATGTGATTGTCATTTGTATGTCGTTGTGTTGGGCAATGTGTAGTTGTTCCTCGGTGTTATGAGCTCTACGTAATAGTGGGTGTAGTAAAATGTGTTTTATTTGGCTGTTGATGTATGTGTCTTCTTATATTTATTCTTATAGCTTTAGAGTATCAGAGGTTTTCGATTGTCTTTGGAGTTCCAGGTTTTATTAAGGATATGTTGTTACGTCTGCATTCATGTTTTCATTTCGTCGTCGTGAAATTTCGACGGATGTTGCAGCCACAGGTGTTCATAGTATAGTGCAGCTGAGCACCAGTGCAATTTCTTTCTTTTTTAACGTGGGAAAAATTGTGTCGGGAAATAAGTTTGTGTGGTTGGTGATTAATATAGTATCTAGGAGTAGGCATGAATATTTGTCCTTTGATTATTGATAGGTTGGTTTATTTTGTTTTTAAAACATCTAAGAAATGACAGCTTTACACGCTAGTGTTGAGGTGAGGAGGCTGGAAGAAATCAATGTAAAGGTTTTTGTATGATACTTGCAGGAGGTTTTCGGTTATGTTATTGGTGAGTATTGATTGAACATCTTCAGAAGCCAAAGGAACAAGTTTGTTGATGATATGTTGAGCAGCCAAATGTGGAGTGGGGAATTCAAAAGCCATATACGTATACCGACATTCTGCATCCACGGTGTGGAGAGATGGTGTGGAGAGATTCCAACCCGTTTGATTGTTGATGTAAGTTGTTATGGCTATTGTTTTTAGTTTATTATGTTACGTAAAAGATGCCATGTTTTAACCATTTTACTATTGTTATTACTCTTTGGCATTAATTATAGGTTACCAGATTTGATGCTAACTTATTGTTGGTTTCACATTTATGTTATCACCAATACTTCCGATCGCATTTACTTCATGTTATCACTGATACTTTACTTGGTTTTAACTAAGTTGTTGTGTGTTTTGCAGTTACGATAGATAGTTGGAGAATAAAGGGTGATAAATGCAATCAAGAATTTGGAAGATCAAAGTCTAATTATCATAATAGAAAATTACATGTTGGTATGATTTTTAACATTTCTTAATATTTTGATAATTACTTTATATCAGTTATATAATATATCAATAAATTTAAACAGTTAAAAAGACCATTAAGCAGCTTGAAAAGATTCTCGGTAACCATGAATAGTGGAAAGCACGAATGCAATATCATAAGAAAGAAAGTAAGAGCATACGTAGTTGTGAATGGTACTGAGAAAAGGAAGCTTGATAGTGTGAAGAAAATAAACGATATTTGAATGGAAATACCATACGTGGCTGTGAATGATAGTGAGAAAAGGAAGCTTGATGGTGTTAAGAAAATAAATAATATTTGAATGGAAAGATTGTAATTGCCGATGAACTGCATATGTTCTTTTTTTCCGGTTATCGAGGAAGATAATGTTGTGTTAGACAATTGGTCGAGCTAGAAATTGTATGATACGTTGGTGAGATCATTTAATATGTCAGTTGTGCTTGCTATTAGTGCAGATAGCGGGTATGAGTGACAGGTTGAGTAGGTTGACTAACATGTCATATTTCACTAGCTTGACCATCTTTTTTATGTTACCATTGATTAAAAAAAAGAAAAAAAAAGTTCTTCGTGTTGTATTTACGTGTTGTATTTATTATATGTATTGCAGGTATACTTTCATTTGTTATCTTGCGAAATCTAATTTTAGAAGTTTGCGTTGTATTTCTATGTAATGAATGTCTACTTATATTTGTTATCAAGTGAAATCGAATTTTAGATGTGTTATTTTATAGTATTTGGTTGAGCCGATCTTAATCTAGAAAGGAAAAAAAAATGTTAAAGATATCCACGGCAACGCCCAAGTTAAAATCCTTGTTTATATACACAAAATAACCATTTAAACTCTTTCGTAATATAAATATAATTTTTTTAAGCTTGAAATTTTTTTTGTTGTTAAAAATCTATATAAATAAATAATTTAGTGATTAAAATTAATATTTTGGGTTATTTGGGTTGATCGGTTCGGTTATTCGGTTCAGTTCGGTTTATCAAATTTGAATTCGGTTCGTTCAATTTTCAGTTTTACCCAAAAAAAATATAACCAAACTAACCGAACCGAATAAATCGAACAACACGATACCCGAACCCGTGAACACCCCTACACATCATGGGCTTTGCTATTGCAATACGACTTTTGGTGGTTCACTGTAAAAATCGGCAACACTCGTGGGCTGTGGAATTTTGGCAACATCAATGGGCTTGCATTCTTAGTGGACAAAAGCAAAAGACGAATTTAGTTAACGGCCAAATGCCACAGTGTCACAATGAAATTAAAAGTTAATTTTAGAAAATAATTATTAAAAATGAGGTAAAAAAAAAATTATTATGTAAGATAGATTGAGACGATTCTTAAATTTACAACTCCCGAAAATGACACATTATGATGACTATGTTACCAATGATGACAGGTATATAATAAAAACAAGAAGTCAGTATGATTTGTAAATATGAATATACGACACATTTGAATGTAAAAACATAATGTTATGTGTTTGTGTGACGAGACACGAAATGATGCATGTTCGTATGAGTGGTAAATTTAAGATAGACTCGTTTGGCTACAGAAACAAAACATGGATCCAACGTTGGCTCATTTAACAGCTTGTTCTGAACTGTACTGCGCCCCAGGATTCAATGCAGTCTAGAAACAAAATGACAAACTCATGTCTGCATATCTTCAAGCATCGTTAGCATGTTAAAGTAATAGAACAACAATTAAACATGCAAAAGAAACTAAAGAACTAGTATCTCCAAACATTTCCGTAACTTGTTATGGGAGTAGATTGTAATAGTCAATTTTCAATTACTGAGATGAATCATGAGCTGATTAGAGATAAATTACCCAAAGGATTGATAAATATCTGGCGCTTCATAATTGCCAAAAACCCATATTGCAAAAGTCAGATTCCTTGGAACCATACCATTTATTGGCTTTATTACCACAATACTAAAGAAGGTGCAAAATGAGTATTTCAAAAGAACTAGAAACCAATAAAATATATCATTCCCACACGACTAGAACATAAAGAGATGTGGAATCACACATTAAACTTACCTCATTACATTCAGAAAAGTCGACTAAAGTTGGGCATTCCTGTACCCTCAAAACTTTGACACTATAGAACAACTACTATAGAACAAAACTGAAAAATAACAAAACCACTTCAAGGTTTTGTATCAAAGAATCTGAAGGTGTGTAATGATGAATAGGTGCAGTTTCTATCAGAGAAGTAGATTAAAATCTACAAAAAAAAAAACTAAAAATACCGGCATTAATACGTTAACCTGAATGTCATGTGTGAAGATTCAAAACGATCTATCCACCACGAGACATCTTGATTTTGGGCATCGCTTTCTTTAGTTGTCGAGCACGTTCTTTTTCTTCTCTCTTACGAAGAATCTCAGCAGTAAGTTGTGCCTCGGCCTCGTCCATCATTTTCCTCCTCTCTGCCTTCTTTCTCTGCAATGCTGCTTGTCTTGCATTTTGAAGTTCCTTCTGCACCTCCTGAGCTACCTTTATTCTGGCTGCTTCAGTTTTGGATCGAGCCTGCTTTCAACATTGTTTAGATGTTTAGGTTATCATCAGATTGCCATTTTAAGTTTTATCAGAGGTGGCAGTTTCAACCCATTTATGGATTAGAGGGTCAATTTTGGTTATATTTTTCACCAACAACGTGCCAAATGGGTAAATCAGATAAGGTTAAATGGGTAAAAAGTCGTCTAAAGCGCATTCACAACGCTTAAAACCTCCTACCTCGTCTGATTCCAAAAATGAGATTATCATTGTAACAATATAATTCTTTTTAATCATATTAATACCATTAATATCTTATAACTCAAGAGAAGTGAGGACAAAAAAATTGTTTGCAGTTTGGACTGACCTGACCCTTTTGACACCCAATAAGCCCATTTTGTTTCATCGAGTTTTAGGAAAAATCGTCAAATGAAAATAATACCTGGGAACTGAGTTTATATCGGCCAATCAAGTCAATGTAATAGGGAACTAGAGCCACCAGTGGTGTCATGTCAGCCATATGGTTAGTAACAGGGAGAGCGAACTTAAAAACAAGCATCTTCCTGTGTGTACTCTGCTGTTGATCTGAGAAATGCATTGAGATGAAATACTTTCCGAGTTTCTCAAATGCTTTTTCACCAAATACCTGCAGAGAAAAAATGCAAACCATTTTGTTTAACATTAGGCGTATGATATCACCACAATTATATTATGGGATAACTGTTTTAGGAGAATCTACGTTCACTTTGACTTTACTTCATAAGTTTATCATGAATCATATAAGACCAAAGCAAACATCATGCTTATGTCATTGTATGAGTCTAGACAATCCCACATGCACACAAAGCTCGACTCACATACACCTACACACCTGGCAAGATAAAACCTTGTGCACATTTATTAATATATAATCTATATCTAAATCCAGAATAAAAGAGGTTGCACACCAAATCCTAGTTAGCATCTATTAATGAGCAACCGTGCCAATTTCATACCATTTACTTCAGTTGATCAGGGTTAGGTTTATCTCTAATGGATTTAGTAAGATCAACAGCTAAAATAAAAATGGTCAAATGGGTCAAAACCCGAAAGTCGTCCAAAGTGTACTTTTATGCACATAACCTCCCAAAATGTTGGCTACATCCAAGTACTATGTGAAGTTAATATCCTCAGTAGTGCGGTTGACAATTAAGGGTAAACAAGTTCCTTTTTCAGTAAGCAAATCATGGAAAGACTTGGTCCGGATGGTACTAAAGTGGCATGGCACTCTGGATGGTTCTCTCAAAATAGTCCCAGGCACAGTTTCATTCTATGGTTAGCAAGAATGGAAAGGTTAATGACCCAGGATAGATTAATGAAATGGAATAAAACCCGATTTTCCTTTTATGCAAGTATAAGCAATATCTCTCAGTCACTTGTTCTTTCTCTGTGAATTTTCTGCGACAATCTGGGTAAACTTAAATAGAATGATTAGCACAAATCTTAAGGAGAACGAGTGGGATAAAATAGTTATAAAAAAATTAGCAGTTCTTTGTGGTACTAATAGCATATGGAGAGTAATAAGGATTAAGGAGACTCTATAGCAGAAGCAGTGTATGTTATTGGCTAGAGAGAAACTTGAGGCATTTTAAGGAGAAGAAGAAATCTGCTGAAGAGTTGTATAGCACTATCATTGAAATTGTCACGCTTTGAAAGTTAGAATAATAACACTAACAGTTAAAAAATCTTCTTATGTCATGGAAGATCGACATGATCAGCAAAAGCGGCATGATTGCATCAAGATCAAAGAATGAGAGATAGTTTCAGTCATTTGATTTGTAAAATTTTAATTCAGAAGTTTGTATCTATTTCCTGTTGACAAAGTATATGGTCGTACTGTTTGTTTTGTCAGTTTGGTCATTTGGTTAATTGGTTAGAGATAACTTTCCTATTTGTATTGGTCCTTCAGGTTTCGTTGGGCATTAAAAAGCAACCCCTGTTCACAATGTGTCCTACTGCGTGCAAATCAAAATTTGTTTTAGGACCAGATAAAAGAAAGGGCAATATACACTTCGCATTTAACTTCCCATGGCTTTTGCCTAAGAGTAAAATAGCACCATTTACAACTCCTCCTTTAATATATAAACAGATTGGGACTCGTTAACAAAGTTTCAGATAAGTGTTTGGATACTATTTAAAATGACCTATGTAAGTATGTAACCTAAAATAAGCAGAAAATATATGAATCTTAGATCACGCAACAATTTACCTAAAACAAGTTCACATTCTAAAGCATTTTATTTTCATTAGTATATAACAGTTCTAAACATGATCACTAACCTGTTCAACCACAGACTCATTAAGCAAATCAGCAGCCACCTCCTTCAACTCCGAAACAACCACCAACTCATCCGCAACCCACTTCTTACTACTCGCTAACACGTTCCCAAATCTCTGCAAATCCCTCATTTCCTTATCCATCACTTTCGCTGCCCTCTTTTTCCCCAACGCAAAAACCACATGATCCATGGCGTCATTGTTCATATAAACCTCAATCCTAATCTCATCCTTACATGGCACAAAAACATTATACATGGAAGCAATCAAATCATGCCTACTCTTCAACTCCATAGTTGCAACCAATCCTTGACAATACCTACGCCCACTCGCGTAAAACTTAAACACATTTTGTCCTTCTTTTAACAACAACGGCGCATCCTCACCTTCTTTATCACCTACACCTAACAAACTAAAATTCTTATCAAAAATCGTACCCCTAGTAGCGAACTTAGTCGCCCACGCTAACGCCAAACTCTCGTTCGTTTTTTTACCCACGAAATATTTAACGGAAAACAAAACTAAAAACAATAAACAAAAAATCTCTATTATATATGATTTAATCCTTTTAGTTAATGGAACTGGTTGAGACAGTTTAACTTTAACCGTTTCAACCAGTTCAGGTTCATTATTCTGAACTGGGTCAGAATCCAGACCATTCTGACCCAGTTCAGTTTTCGGCTTCTCTGGTTCAGGGAAGCCTTCAAATTCCTCCTCATCCCAATACTCTAACTGCGGATTTGGGGTTTCGGGTTTAGGGTTTAGATCAGGTTGATGATCAAGTGGTGGGTTTTCGGGTTCGGGATCGAGGGAGGTGGAGAGGGTGATTGGTGGTGGAGGGAGAGAAATGTCGAAATCGGGTTCGGGTTCGAGTTCGAGTTCTTCGAAGCCTTCGAAATGAGGGGAGGAGGTGGTGATGGTGAGGTGGAGGAGGAGTAAGAGGAGTGTGATGAAGAGAAGTGAAGGTTTTGGGGAAGCCATTAATGGATGGATTTGATCTGAATCAAGAAAATGAACAATGTTGTTGTCACTGTGATGATCTTTTGTTTAGGATGTTGGTTTCATTTGATTAGCAGATTGATTCATACAGTATTTGTTTTTGCACTTTAAATAACTAGAAGAATACCCGTGCATAGCAACGGGATTTTATAGCGACAAATAGTTTATTGATAAAAAAAAAGTTTATAGGTTATAAACGAAAAATAATGTTTTGAAACCCGATTCGACCCGGGTGGTTCAACCGGTTGAATCGTTCCGGTCGAAAAATAGGTCGATTTAAACCGGGTCAACTTGCTAGGTTGGGTCGAAAACGGGTCAAATTAAACCGGGTCAATCCGTCGGGTTTGAAGCGTCCCGGGTCAACCCGGTTTGTGTTTTAATTGGTTGTATTTAATTTGGTAGATATGTTTTTTAATTGGTTGTACAATGTGAATAAATCATTGTACTTTTAAGTAATGGATAATGTTTTGAAACCCGGTTCGACCCGGGTGGTTCAACCGGTTGAACCGTTCCGGTCGAAAAATGGGTCGATTTAAACCGGGTCAACTTGCTAGGTTGGGTCGAAAACGGGTCAAATTAAACCGGGTCAACCCGCCGGGTTTGAAGCGTCCCGGGTCAACCCGGTTTGTGTTTTAATTGGTTGTATTTAATTTGGTAGATATGTTTTTAATTGGTTGTACAATGTGAATAAATCATTGTACTTTTAAGTAATGGATAATGTTTTGAAACCCGGTTCGACCCGGGTGGTTCAACCGGTTGAACCGTTCCGGTCGAAAAATGGGTCGATTTAAACCGGGTCAACTTGCTAGGTTGGGTTGAAAACGGGTCAAATTAAACCGGGTCAATCCGTCGGGTTTGAAGCATCCCGGGTCAACCCGGTTTGTGTTTTAATTGGTTGTATGTAATTTGGTAGATATGTTTTTAATTGGTTGTACAATGTGAATAAATCATTGTACTTTTAAGTAAAGGATAATGTTTTGAAACCCGGTTCGACCCGGGTGGTTCAACCGGTTGAACCGTTCCGGTCGAAAAATGGGTCGATTTAAACCGGGTCAACTTGCTAGGTTGGGTCGAAAATGGGTCAAATTACCGGGTCAACCCGGTTTGTGTTTTAATTGGTTGTATTTAATTTGATAGATATGTTTTTAATTGGTTGTACAATGTGAATAAATTATTGTACTTTTAAGTAATGGGGTGTTTTAATTAGAGTATTAATTACATTAACTTTATCTCACATTTGACTTTCAATACTCAACTTTCAAGACTCAACTTTTCAAGTTTGACCATTTTTCCATTATAGATAGTATAGATTATAAGAGAATCGGTATTTTTAAAGTTGTATGGC
Organism: Artemisia annua; assembly: GCA_014162995.1. Taxonomy (NCBI): domain Eukaryota; kingdom Viridiplantae; phylum Streptophyta; class Magnoliopsida; order Asterales; family Asteraceae; genus Artemisia; species Artemisia annua. The sequence goes on along the minus strand of LBNU01037166.1, from coordinate 77,104 downwards.
GAAATTAACCATGGTTACTAAACTTATTAAAGATTTATGAAATTCACATGTCGCTAATTTGCGAAGCTTTTCAAATTATAAACCTATAAAGATTTTAGTAGGTTTATAAACTTGTTACATAATGCAATGTCTTTAATATACACGTATTTTCAAAATGCTAGACCTTTTTATACCACCTAAATTCCTCGTTATGATAGCACAAAAAATTTATAATACCTAAATTCCTCGTTATGATACCTAAATTCCTCGTTATGGCATCGACCTTGTACTTGATTCTTGAACGTGTCTCTTTATAATGTTATTGGGCCAAAGGTTCTTTGATCACATTGGTTTACACATAAATCAAATTTATTTTAAAACTTTTGTTTACTATATGGATATATAAGAATTTACCCGTGAAATTTATGATATAAGTACAACTAATAAGTATGCATGAGTTTTTCATTATGTATTAATATCAATTAATATTTTGTAAAAATTTTATTGGATGAAAGATTTAACTTTGTTTAGCTGACATAGATGTTAATGTTGAGGTTGATGTTGTTGTTTAACTTTAAATATTGATATCATGTTGTACAAAATGTGCGAGTTTAGTAGCACATTATGAGCGTTGATGGAGTTAAAATATACTCCGTAAAGTTTTTTAAAAATATTTTTCCGGATACCCGTATATAAACTTTAAATAATAATTACATGAGTCGTTATAAGTACTATGACGTATATTTATTTTTATATCACAGTAACTCGTATTTACCATTTGATATTTATATTACCGCTAATAATAATTTAACTGTATTTAATATTCAAACTCGTGTACGTAAAGATTAAACTTTTAAATATGATAACATGAGTTCTTATTTATATTTAACGTACATAGTAAAAAGATATTTTAATAGATGAAAGTTTAAAACTAATATTTAATTTAAAAGTATTTAACGTATTTTAAAACTAATTCGTACATTTATAAAATTTTGTAAGTTTAATGGATGGAAGTATCAAACCAATACTAATACTCATGTAATTGTAAACAAAGTTTATATTATAAAGTGTAGAAGGTATATAGTGTAAGGGGTTATTTGTTTATTATCTAAAGTTAACAAAAAATATGGAGATTTATAATTTTACACTTAACTCATATACTATATTTAAAATTCAACAACTAAAGTTTTATTAATTACCTCCTCTTTTTTTAAGTTTTTATTTTCATAAATTTGACACCTATATTTTTATGTGTTTTTTTTCCTTAATAAAAATCTCCACCAAATTTATTAATGTTTGACCAAAATCAATTCAATTGACTTTTTATTGGCCAATCACGTCGCTTGATTTCGCCTACGCGGCAAAATCAAGCTCTCCTATTGGTCCAATTTTTTTTTCAATGAGAAGGGATTTGCAAAAACACTCCGAAATGATGTAATTCTTTTATTATATAAAAAATATAAAAGATTTTTAGGTGTTAATCCATTATATGTTTAGGGGTATTTAAGTAATTTGACTAACCAAAGCCCCTATAATCTATCATAAGCATGTTTCAATCAGCTTGAGCTAATAAATAATTATAAGCTTGTGTGACAAATGAAGCTTATTTTATAAGTTAGCGTATTTTAAAAGTTCAAGTCCTTATAAGCCGCATACAAACACAACCGATGTCTCCGGAGGAATTCCAAATTTTTTAATTCTTTTTTTGCCACTCATTTAATGAAACTAAGTCACTCTTCTATTTCGTGAGATAAGATTTACCAATCAAAAGACTACCGTAAAGACTTAAAACACATCTAAATGTACCAAAATACAACTATTATCAAAAGCAATAAAATAATCTATCCCCCAAAAACATGCTTCTCCGTCTCAAATTTATTGTCCACTATTAACTTTTTTAATCTTTCTTCTTCAACTTTGATCTTAAATATTTTTGTAGGTGTTATATAATATTTGATGCAAAATATATAAATGGATTGGGTTTTAAGTGTACTTTTCAATGGTTTAATTTTTCATCAAGTATTATATAACAAAAAATATATATATATATTTATGAATCAAAGTTGAATCAGTTTGACTTTGAAAATTCAAACTGGACAATTATTTTGGGACGGAGGGAGTAACTATTATCAAGATATTTTTTTGTTAAATGATTGTGGGTTTAAGTTCCGTCTAAAAAAATGTGAAATATATTTTTGGTGTATATGATAACTATGTATCTTGTAAAATAGTTAATGGGCTAAAAAACAGTTGAGAATGATAAATAAAGGAATACAAAATTGTTACAACTTAATTTTTTACAGTATAGCAGCTTAAAAATGAACGATCATCTTAATATATAGTGTCATTACATTTCTATACTAAAACATTGATTAGCAACAAAAGTTGAAATAAAGAAGCAGTCTTTAGCGAGTAACCAAAGTCCAAAGATATGCTTTTGTTAGTTTCTTTTGAATGTTGAAAGAAGTTTGTTGTTTTGACTTGCTCTAGACAGCAAGATAGATCCTGTGACGAAGACAATATCACTCGAAAGACCACCAAGCACAAACCACACTATAAGAGCACACGGTGCAATAAAGTTGGGGGAGGCGTTATGCTGATCTGGACCGCATTAAAGCGGCGTTATCATACCGTCGGTTGACGTTATGGTGCTGCGTTGAGGTCGGCGTTGCCATGGCAATGTGCGTTGCAACTAAAATTTCTTACCTTTTTTTTTTTTTTTTTTTTTTTTTTTTTTTTTTTTTTTTTTTTTTTTTTTTTTTTTTTTTTTTTTTTTTTTTTAATGACCCGAGCATGGAGGGGTGTCAAGTGATAACTTGAGTTATCATACCCCATGTTCTAACGGTGTGTTCTCCAGTATCTTCATAACGGTGTGTTCTCCGGTGCCAAGTGATAAAAGAAGTGATAACTTGAGTTATCATACCCCGAGCATGGAGGGGTGTCAAGTGATAACTTGGAGTTATGTGTGCGTGTCTTTGGGCGGTACATTTCTTCCCCAAAAGACACTAGATCTTCCTCCCATCTTCTTCCCGGATCTTTTCCTTTCCTCCCACTTAAAAACTCAAGAACACAACATCATTATTAGTTCTTCCCGGATCTTTTCTTTTCCTCCCAATTTTGAACTCAAGAACACACCGTTAAGGAAACGTCTAGCGAAAGACATGAAAGCAGCAAACATAAACCCAAAGCTTCACACCATAATCCAAATTTTATGGGACCAATGAGGTTGTTAATACAAGGGTGAAAATAAAAATCATATATAAATAAATAATTTCACTACAAGCACAAGATTTGAAACTTGGTTGCTGTCTTCCTGATTGGCATTGTAACACCTGACTATATATAAAAAAAAAGATTACAATCATCAAACAGACTTGTAAACATGTATTTATTTTGATTTTCCTTTACTCGAAGGTTTCTTCTTTCCTGCATTTTTATATGGGCTCTTCTTCACTTTCAATTTACTTGACGTTGATGATGACTTCCCTTGCTGATTTCTTCTTTTCTTGTCACTTTTCGAGTTGTACATGTCAACAGCCTATTTCCAGGAAGCAAATCATTAAATAAAGTAGCACTTATAATTTACAATATGTCAAATACCTATATACCCATCTACGAAAACATAAAATAATAAATGAGCCTTAGTCGGTTAGTCCATATAGATAGTGCTGACATATCAGTAAAAATGATATAGTGGCAAAAATGTAATTCAAATGTTAAAACACTCCGTAATTGGTACTGTAAACTTTGCATTTTCTAGACGGAAAATCGATATATAAAGAAGCCTTGAGCTAAAACTTCCTCTGTTCATGAAATTGCAATGTGAAGTAAAATTATTTTTGACTCCACGAAACCAAAATATAGCAAATTAATTGGGACATCCTAACATGCTTTGGTATGCTCGAAAAGTTGACCAAAGATGGCGAAGAAAAGATAAAAAGTAGAGATAAAAAGATGGGCAGGTGAAGCAAAAGGTAAATACAGGTCCAAGGGTGAAACAGGTCATTTTATTTTTAGTTACAGGTATAAAGGCATTGATTGAATAGAAACAATACTTATTTCTCCATTTATGCAAAAATACTGAATGTGATAACTATGATTAACTTGAGTAACAAGATTTAGGAGGATGTATACATTAAGAAAACACTTGCAATTTCCAACCCATTTAACATGTTCCCCTTTTTGCTAAACATATTATTTTATCCGTTTGAGATGCACACCCCAAATCGATCTGTTCATAAGTATGCAGGTCAAAATTTTCATACGAGCTACGGTATCATAGTTTACCTTGCCAACATTGAAAATCTCATGAGAGTTCTTAGCCATTAGCTTGTTAAGAATCTTGTCAGTTTGTTGCTTCTCTAGTGAACCCATTCCTGATCCTTCGACAGCAGGTAGAAACTGGAAAGATAATAAGAAGTTAACAATGAAGATAAAACATAATTTTAGAAACCTAAATGAAATATTGACATAACCTAAAGTGCCTATTTTACACACCTTCCTATATTTCTTATCATGTTTTGGGGGCTTTTCACCAGCCAACTTTTTATCAAATTTCCCACCACTGGCAGTTGAAGTTGCTGCCATTCCTGCTACATTTTGTAGTTCATCTTTGCTAACTTTTCTCGGTGCTGTTTGGGTTCCAGTGATAGGCAAAGCAGTTGCAGCAAGTTGAACATGACTGACAAACAAAATTAGATTGATGTAAGTGTTTTGTTAGTGAGATAAGTATGAAACATGTATATGATTATGATTAATTCATTATATGAGTTATGAAAAAAGGGTGAAACCTTGGTAAAGCGCCAACTTTTGCAGCCTCTTTCAAATTATGCAAACGGTTCTTCTCTTGTTTTTCAACTCGTTGCTTTTTCTCTGACCGTCTCTTGGCAAAAGGGTCAACTCCTGGCTCTGTAAAAATCAGATAACTAATTAACTTGACACACACTTCAAGTTAGAAGTTGGCATTGATGCTTAAAGCTCTTTAGTTCCAAAACAGTGAATTGATGATATTGCTCAATTTATGGTTGCCAAAATATTCCTATAGTTACATTTCAAAGACAAAAAAGCAACAACGTTGACTATTTAATACTTAGAAGTCAAATGTATATTAGTATTTACCATCTGTCATCTTCGCCTCAATAATTGGAAGATCATTGTCATCATTTATGCGATCATAACCATGGCGACGCTTCCACGAATGAGTTTGCTCGTCATAGACAAGTTTATCTTTCTTTTTGTTTTGGATACCTGTATGAGGGTCAATACATTAGCACCAAATCGTGGACCTTAAAGTGAAGATATTGCTCTCAATGATTTAATTAAAATAGATACTTGATCTGATTTTTCAAATGTCTGAAAAGCCAAGGAACAAAGTGGAAGTTAAATATACCAACCTTTCTTTTTGGCAAAAACCTCCCATTTAGTTGGAGGTGCAGGTTTTGGCAGCTGCAAGTATGAGCAAATTGGTCTTAAATTAGTTGCGCACAGAAAATTAATAAAGAGAACATATAGATGGTGAATAAGAACAGAAAACTAGAAATAGGAGGATGTTTTAGAAGCGTTTGAGCCTCGTAGTGTAATCAAATAGCATGTACTTAGTGCACTGCATAACTGTAAGATTTTGAGCTGACACCAATGAGTAAAAATCGAGAAAACATTTCTTTTTTATGCTAAAATATTGTTTAGGTATACTCCATCTGAGTTGCAAATTGCCAATAAATAATGCAATGACACGTAGCATGAATTTGATATCCACGTAGAACTTAATATAACACTACAAAGCAGAGCATTATTGTAAAACGAAATGAGCCCATTATGTTTATAAATTGTAGTTAAAACAAAACACTGATATTCAGAAACCAAGTTAAATGTCATCTTATTCATTGTGTAAGTAATTTTAAGAGTATGGAAGTCCAGCACTGTTCAATAAATCTGCCTACGAGTTTAAGAAGAAGGGCAAACAATGAAAGAGACCCAAAAGAAAAGTAAGATACAACAAAGATTTTTTTTTTTTTTTTTAAACGGGCTTCTTTAAGCACTCAAGTGCACTCGATTTCCGGAAACTGCCAAATAGAAAGCAAGTCAACACAAAGAATACAAAGAAAACATACGGGTTTTTCTCTTGGCAATTTTGTGGTTGGTGGTGGTAGAGAAACAACTGGGCCAGATGCATCTTCAGAAGAAGGCAAACTAAAAAGAGCATCAGCAACAGCCTGAATTAATTTAGTACCATGTGCAATGCACTCCTTCACAAGATCGTCCCTGATATGATCAAGTAAATAACAAAACACCAGATAAGTAAGATAAACTTTAGCAAAAGTTATTTACCAAAATGATACAGCATATCGAATTCATATATCAAAATATCAAATAAGTGAATAACATTGCAGCGCATAAAAAGGAAAGTGAATCCCATAGGCTAATATTACAAACACAGTCAATATAAAAGTAATATTTACATTTAACCACTTTCACAAAGAAAATGTACAAACAACCTACACAACTACCATGTAAAACATCTGAATATATCAATAGCCAGGTAGATGTCAAATATGTCCTGTTCAGCAAAAACCTATGGGATATTTTAAAAATCAAGTGGTAAATTAACTGGTGTGTAATTTGCATAAAGCCATCCAACAGGACATCACACATTAGCTACTGACAAAAGCATGTAACAATGCAGGTAAATCCAAGGGCTTGTGTAGCAAAACAAGACACATGGCTGACTGTTTGAGTTAGCGACTTTATAAGACAAATTCATTTTAGATAGATATTTAGTACATTTGTGAATTACGATAAAGAATAGTTAGAGAAAAGGCTATGAAAAAACTCAAACCACTACAAAATTGCCACATTAATTGCTTTCTTAAATCTAAAGAAACTTCATGATACTCTAATTTTAGAATTCAAAACATGTTTCCAAATGTCCTGGAGTATGTCTCACTGTTGCAATTTCTTAAATTTTAGAAATTCATGATACCTCATTCAATAGTATAACATGCAAATATTGCAATAGCTTCTTTAATATACCAATAAGTGCAACATTTTTATTGGTATTTTGAACTTTCTTATACAATAAGTCATCATTGTTATTCAAACATACTGACAAACCTAACTTTCAACAAGTCCATGCTCTTCACGATTACCATTGGTTTTAACCCCTAATACTTCCCCTCATGTTTAAGGGCCTGCTTGGTTTGTAGGTTCGGAGAAACGAAATGATAATGAAAGTGTTAGAAAGGTGTTTGTTTTGTAGGAAAAGGTTTAAGAAAACCTTTGAAGGTGGATTTACATAAAACCCATCTAGGGGGCTGGTAAGGTTCTATCATTCCAAAGGACCAACATCTTCTTCTTCCCACATGTTAGATCGCTCACTACATTTATTTGGGCTTGCATTGTTTCAAAGTTATACTTTTTTACAAACAACTCCCCCCTACAATTAGCATAAAGATGATGTTTTCAATCTTGATATCAGCTACCATTACAATTCTGTATGTCCAGCCTATGGATGACTTTATGGAATTGTAGCGGACAATTGTACATAAACTGATGTTATTGTTTGGGTTTGGCTCAAAGGACACACCAAGAAGTTGCTGATTGTTAATTTGGAGAGCTAATTTTTGGTTTCTTTATCTTTTAAGATTTGATTCATTTTCAAATCCAAACTACAAACCAAAACATATTATTTAAGTTATGATATGTTTTTTCATTTGGAGAGCCCCGTTGATTCCGCTTGTTGCAAACCAAGTACCCCTAAGATTTTTCATTATTAATCAGACACTCTTGTTTGCTTAACAACTGTGTAGGATTGCTTAACACAGCTTATACGTTTACTTCGTTTTATAGAAGCAGATAAAGAGACAAAAGAGCTTATCATAATCTGCTTATTCTATAGTGAAATTAGCTATTTTCAATAAGCTAACTATCTGCTTGTGCTTGTATGCATAAGCTGTTTAAATACGAAATCCCAAACCCTCCCCTATTAAATACTAGTTACTACAGCTCAAAGTTCATTTAGGGGCATGTTCTTCACTTTTGATCATTGAAAAGTTAACAAGCATTCCTTTTTTTTAGTAACCAATCTATGAATGTGCAAGTCTAAACAATTACATGACGATTTTTCATTCTTTAGACTAGTAATGCGTAAATCACCATTCTAGGTTAATCTACTATTCTAAACATTATTTAGAGTTTTTATCACCCGTATGATTCAAGTAATCATTAGAGAGGTAACAAACTCTCAAAAACGCTTAATAAAAATAACAACCCAAAATATATAACTACATGCTTTGTGTTCTTTACATCAATTTTAAAAATATATGAATCTTTACATCAATTTACAAAACCAATTATACATTTTCCGGATAATTTCCCCTTTTCTGACCCACCCAAAAACCATTCTCATTGTTTAATTATCAAAACTGAATTACACACCCTCTAAAGAACCTTAACTGCACATTTACCAAATAAAGAAGTACCAATAACATCATTTTCAAATGAATAAAACAAAAGTAACAATAATAACCTGTTATTAGGAACAGATTGAAACTGGTGTGTAGGATCATATGCTGTTAGGTTTCCAAGGTCGATTTGATATCCTACTTGTTCTTGTTCCCCCATATCTTTGATGTTTTTTTCTTTTTTTTTACTAATAAAGGGGTTTCAGCGGTGGTTCTGTTTTTTAGGGTTTTAAGGTCACAAGTTTTGTGTCCATTAAATTTTTATTTGTTTACCTGATATTTGAACGTCATCTATCTACAAACCTTGTGGTTTTCGGCTTTGTAGTAATTGCACCCCCTAGTTTCCAATATGGATTTTTACTTTGGAAACCAACTTAGGGTATGGATTCAAAGCTAATACATGTGTTTGGTATACTTTTAGTGACGAGTGGGTTTCATTTTTCTTAGTTAAACTGGAACGTCTATTTTTATACCTAGAATCCTATTCGTCGTATAAAGGTGTAAAAGAGACGAGACAACTAGCGAGTTATTCGAGATCGACTCGTATACTACTCAAACCGACTCGATTTAAACGATTTGAGTTCGAGCTTCAAAATACTCGGCTCGTGAAGCTCGCGAGCCTTATCGAACTTCAATTAAATTACACTTTCACCCTTATATAAACATACATTTACTTAATTTTCATACAAATTGAGTCGAGTCGAACTTGATATGTCGAGTATTCATCGAGTTCGAGCATGAAATGTGAAAATAGTCGAGCTTGACTTGGCTCGTTTACACCCCTAACGCCGTATAGGATTTATCCTTTATGCCGTATATACCTTCTGACAAGCATTTTTTCATTCTGAATACTGAACTTCTGCTATTCGATAAAACCTGAACTCTTTTAAACATCTTTCATTAACTATAAATATCATGACTACATACATGTTACACTTTTAAAGTAAGCGGAACACTGGTACAAAAAGTTCTATCAGTCACGCCCAAAATGCGTGACGATAGGCATATAGTCACACACGTTTTTTTCGTCGTGTGTCACCAAAAGTCCCGCCACCGTAGGTGGCATATGGTGACGTTGTTGAGTTCGTGGCCTTTTCCATCAAAAAAGTGTGACCAAAACCCCGAATATGTGTGACAAATTAGGCACAAGTTTTGTTGGATTAGTCATTATCCGTGACTGTAAATACCTTATAGTCACACGAATATTTTTTGAGAGTAACTATTGTTTGTCCTTTGGCCACATAAATATATAACATATGTGACATTTGAGATGAGTCTTTCTAGTAAACGTGTATTATGTGTGACTATTTCCAGTCCTTTGGCCACATGAATATACAATAAGTGTGACGTTTGTGATGATTTAGTCACGCAATGGGTGTTGCTTTTTTGGAGTTAGTCACATACAATTTAAAACAAAGTGGCCAAAAGTGTTAATAAGTGTGACCATATGCTCTTTAAAGTGAACAAATGAGTATTTTGTGTGACTATTGATCATCCAATGGCCACATGAATTTTATGTTTGTGTGACCTTTTGTAATATTTAGTCACACAAACCATGTTTGTTTTGGATATTTAGTCACATACAATTTAACAAACAGTGGCCAAAAGCGTTAATAAGTGTGACCATATGCTGTTTAAAATTAAGAAATGTGTATTTTGTGTGACTATTGATCATCCAATGGTCACATGAATTTTATGTTTGTGTGGCCTTTGTAATATTTAGTCACACAATGAATTAAGCAAACAGTGACCAAAAGTGTTAATAAGTGTGACTATATGCATCTTTGAGTCACATTCAAAAAATCAATATATATCAAAACAATTCAAATATATATGAAAACAAATTCAAATACAATAAAATTGGAATGTATATAAGTGAACCAAATATAAAATTGGACATCCTTTCATATACCAAGGAGTCCTTGTCTGCTTACAATAGTTTCCTAAGTATCTATAATCTTTTCCATAAGCAACTAACTAGCAACTTCGAGCGGTCTTAATCTCTGAGCAGTACCAACTATCACTAGCAGTAGTAACTGTTGTACTAGCAGCAGTAAATATTTGGCACATTTTCTTTGAAGTTCATGAGCAGCACCAAATCCATCTAAGCAGTATTAACACAAACATGAACAGCAGTAATTCAAACAACATCATGAAGACTTTTAATCCAAAAAAATGAACATAATCACCAATAAATAAATTTGCAGTTAAACTTACAAGTTTTTCTCCCATCTGCATCTAATCTCTATCATCATGGTATAAGAGCCTTGAAATGTAGGCTGCTGCATCATCAACAAATAACCACATCAGGATGAGCAGCAGAACTAGACATCGTCAAAGCTCACAACATAACACGAACTAAGATGAGCCATACAGAAAGCTTGATTAGCATGGCCTAGAAACCTTACTCTCTAAAAGTATCGTGGTTAATATATTTGTTGGCCGGGGATGCATCTATTTCTTGACCATTTAGATTGTCTTCTGTCAGCGCGCTCTAGCTTGAGTCGCTGTGATTGCGCACTGCGATGTCACTATCTGCTTCGGTGGTTTGAGTCGCTTGATGCGCACTGGTTCAACTAATCCTGCTGTTTTGGTGGTTTTGAGCTTGATTCGCCACTCATTTCAACTATATGCTGGTTTCCGTGTTTTAGTCGCTTGATTCGCACTGACTCAACTATCCTGCACAGGTGGTCTTTGGTCGCTTGATCGCAACTGGTTCAAACTATATGGCACAAACGATGATAGGAATAAACGCAGTACAGATCTTGTACTTTAGTCTAACCAACGACATTAAAAAATAAGGTATAGATTAAATTCTAGAATGGTTTACAAAGTACAAGTAACTTGTCCAACCACCCCAAATAAAAAGGAAAAAAAAGCTGAAAAATCAAAGTAGACCAACAGTGACCAAGGTTAGCAATTAGCTTTGGCCACTCTTGTTATTGTCAATCTAGTTTTAAACAGTCCGCCGCATAATGGGCTTAAAAACATCTAGCTAAAAGATGAATCAAAGGATAAAAACCATTTCAGATGTGAATGCACTTTCAAAATAAGTAAGAAATACTTACCATAATAAAAATCTTGTCAGAGAAAGATAGCAAGTCGTATATGAACCTTTGAGATTTTCAAAGCTCATTGACAGCCTCATCAAACCCGTTTTTAAATATTCTGCACACAATTCACATTAATTACATATAGCTTAGGAAATCAAAATCAAGGAGCTTGACCCATGTGCTCAATAACCATAAGCAAAAGTACCTTCAAGAACAGGGGCTGAAGCTTTGAAGGTTGGAGTGTTAATATCTTGACCAATCACATTAATTATCATATAGCTTGTATGAAATCAAAATCAATGAGCT
>LBNU01037166.1:38107-56137 GCA_014162995.1 Artemisia annua | reverse complement strand
GACTCATAGTCCGTTCTTTCTAGGATTGGAGGTCGAGTGTCAGATCCAGCAGCTTGAATATCATCAATAGATGTTACAGTAGTCATGATGACAAGGTCTTATACGGGATTTTACAACACACGTGACTTAAACCGAGAAATCGATTCTTTCCCGGGATTTTACTAAAGTCAACCAGGAAAACCGCTAAGATAGGTAAACCGCTGGTACAATAACCGCTGACAATTAACCGCTGACAGAGTAACCGCTAGTAAAGTAACCACTGAAGAGTAAACCGCTGATGTAATGACTGCTGAAACTTAACCACTAAGACTTAACCGCTGATACTTAAACGCTGGAATAGTAACCGCTGGACAGAGTAACCGCTAGTAAAGTAACCACTACTGACTTAACCGCTGAGTAGTTAACCGCTGTGAGTAAACCGCTAACACAGTACAAAGTATAGCGTAATGCTCGCTCCACTACTTGTACTTAACCGCTATTACTAACCGCTAAACACCCAAACTAACCGCTGTGAAGTAAACCGCTGGAAGTTAACCGCTGAAACAGTACAAAGTACAGCGTAATGTTCGCTCCACTATTTGTACTTAACCGCTACCACTAACCGCTAACTACTCAGACTAACCGCTGTGAAGAATTCTTTAACGTGGAACAAACCGCTGGCAAGAAAAAGTTCCAAAACCCATTCGTACACTACACAAACATTAGATATAGTCCAACCAACTGATAAACTAGATGAATCTAACCTTTCTAATTCTAGAAGTACAAGAAAGATCACAAGAAACACCATGAACGAGCACCAAAATGAGTAAAAACCACCCTAAACTAGTAGAAACCAAAACAAACCATACACCACAAGTTCTATGATCCCTAGGATGTAACCATGGCTCTGATACCAATTGTAGGATACTAGTTAACATCACAAACACAACTAACCTTGTGGTATGGTTCGATCCAAGTAAGAAAAAGAAGAAAGAAATGTAGAGAGAGAAAGTTAGAGAGATAAAGAGATGAAGCCTTGAGAGAAAAAAAAATAGAATTATGAGAGAAGGCTTACCCTCTCCAAGGATGGAGAGGGGTTTATATACATGGGTTTTGCCACTTGGGCGTGCCACTTGGGCTGCGGATCAGGTATACAGTGGGTAAAGACCCGTCCTTCTTCCGCGAACTAATCTAATTCTAAACTACGTATTACTAACTAATGTAACTACTACGAGATAAACAATGCTTAATCATATTTGGGGTGACCGAATCTTTCTTATACAAAAATCGTATTCCTAACAATTTCAAAATGATTTGAAATTTTGAATGAATATGTGTTAGATGATAGAGTGAAATATGGTCTAAATAGTTATGCTACTCATACTAATTGCCATCTATGGCCCACCCTCGAAATGCCCAAGGCTTTATAATCGGGTATAACTCGGAAGATAACTGTTGTTTCATTTCTAATCTTAATAAGTCTTATGAACCTAGTATTGAAGTTGAAAATGTTTATGTATTTTAAGACTCGCTGCCAAGAGCAAGCAAAATGAGATAATTATAAATCAATCTAAATTCATGTACTGTATACTTAAATACCGCGATGCAACTTATGGGGTATTTTTGTCATTCATTATTTGATTGGAGAGTTTAAACATATCTTTATTACATACATAAAGATACAAAAATGAGAAATATTTTCGTAGAACTTGCAAATGACAAAAAATTACCAATATACCCTTATTTCTTAAAACTCTTAAGGGAAGTTTGGTTCATGGTTTTGAAATTCATAGATTTAAAATCTCATGAAATTTCGAATATGACAGGGTTTTAAATCATGACTTCGAATCCATTGCTCGTTTGGTTACCGAAATTGTGTGAAAGAATACGGGATTTCTATGTCGATAAATTACATACTTGCCTCCTAATTCTTTACAACAAGGCTAGCACATTCCTCATACAACTACGAGATCACAAGAACAACACAATACTCAAAATTTGAAAAAAGTAACATTTCGAAATGCTTCAAATATGATCTATAACAACAAATTGTGAACCGAAACTCTGAATTTTTGTATGATGTAAAGAAAGTTAGTTTATTGTAAAGCCTAGATTTTCATACAACCAATTACGTTAATTAACACAAAATTTTTGCTTCTTGTTTGAAATTCGTTTCATTGTAAGCACAAGTATATTTTTATTAGCATATATTTGTTTATTTTTAAACTCATAATTGATTATTATAAACTCGAAAGTAAGTTGAAAAGAAAATATGAAACTTAACCAAATAAAAGATGAAGAAGATGGGACATTTTAATGGTTCAAATTACACAAAAAGATGTTGATTAAGAGGGTATGTAAAAATAAGATATGGAGACGATGTTGGAAAGACCTAGAGATGAAAGAAATCTATACTACTTATAAAGGAAAAACAGTCAAAGTGAAAAGTTGAGTTTTCAACACTTGGTCATATGAGAGAGAAAAATAATGTAATTAATACTCTTATTAAAACACCACATTACTTAAAAATACAATGATTTATTCACATTGTACAACCAATTAAAAACATATCTAACAAATTAAATACAACCAATTAAAACACCACTTACTAAAAAGTACAATAAAATTTTCATAATGTACAATTTAAATAAGCTACAATATAATCCATATGAAATAATTACACACACTAATTAATGTTATTCTTAAACACCCTAAAATGAAAAGTACATGTTATTATACACATTATACAAATTAATAAAACACACAAAGCTTCATACAACCTAACAAGTTGATGGTACATATAGTTTTGAAAACTGGACGGGACCAACGGGTTAAACCGGGAACCGGTGTCGCCACCGGTTCGGCTAACCAATAAAAACCATCCGAAAACGAACCAGAGAGGACCCGTTGAAACCGATACAAACTGGTGAATCAGGCCTCATCGAGATCTATTCTCCGGTTAATCGTCACAGGGTACCCAAAGGAAAAACTGAAAAGTGAGATGTTAAAACTAAAAAAGGAAATGTTGAAAACATATATTTCAAAAGGAAACTATTAATACAAATCACAAACCGGGTTGACCCGGTTTAATTTGACCCGTTTTCGACTCAACCTAGCAAGTTGACCCAGGTTAAATCGACCTATTTTTCGACCGGAACGGTTCAACCGGTTGAACCACCCGGGTCGAATCGGGTTTCAAAACATTATGTTTAGTTCCAAAATCTTCAAACTTTTATTATTTTTCGTTTATAACCTATAAACTTTTTTTTTTATCAATAAAATATATGTCGCTATAAAATCCCGTTGCTATGCACGGGTACTCGTCTAGTAAGATATAAATTGAGGGAAGAGGAAAGGCAATTTTATCCACTTTAACAAATGAAAGTTCCGTTTCTCAATGAGTTTTAAACCCGTCCCTCTTTAAAAGAAATTAAGAACCTTCTCTTTATGTATTTCAATTTCAAAGTCATCTTTTACTTTTCAATCAAACACATTTCTTGGGTTTTCAAATTCAAATTCAATGAATTCCCACCAAATTTGCCTAATCAAACAGCCCATTTGAGTAAACAATTCCCTATTGACTTTTATTTCCTTAATCCATTTTGCACTGATCATCTATGTTTTTAATCCGTCTTTATTACTCCCGGTTCACACTGAATTATCACCATCTATGTAGTGCTACAACTTAAAAGCTTAACTCTTGATTTCAATTAATGAGAAATTTATCAACTTAGATTTATGCATCACAATCTCTAATATATACCATTTCCATCTTCCACTAATTTTTTCTTATTTTTCAATTTTGTGGGAAGTGAGTGATCAAATCAAGGTTCATGTCATTGTTTAACAAAATACTAGCCAAAACGAGGTTAAGGTAAATTGTAGTGTTTTGTTTATTTTTTCTTTCTATCTTATAACTATTTTTCAATTTATAAGCTATTAGAATTCTGATTAGATTACGTTGTATGAATACTTTACACAAAACACTTAATCACAATTTCACAACTATAATTATTTACCTCTATAAATTTCCATAAGTGCATACGGGTAGCGGCCTATAAGATATCAAAACCTCATACTTTCGTAATTAATACAATCCTTAGGCTGCTCAAAGTGGTGGATGAGCCATCACTTACCTCACCATTGTCACGTGCCACCACAGAGGCCTCTCTCGTCATGCGCCACGATATAAAAATAGGAGAAAAGTGGTGACCATGGTCACCTTTCGTGTACTGAGTATTTGTGAGTCTCATGAGTGTTTTTATTATTATTTATCTGATTTGTGAGTATAAGATGCAAAAGGAGGAGAGAAGTGGTGACATGGTCACGTTTTGTGTACCGAGTATTTGTTAGGTTCATGGGTGTTCTTATTATTTATTTATTGGGCAAATTACCTGAAAATGTATTTAACTTGCCACTTTTTACCATTGTATGTAGCCTTCTTTTTTTTCCCAATCTGTCAATGAACATGCAAAATCCGTTCATTGCGTGTAGCGGTGACTAGTTTAACCTGCTGGGGCAGGTTAAACTAACGATCGTTAGATTTATCATTGCAATGTTAGTCCTTTAGACTAACAATCGTTTATCATGGCTACATACAATGACAAAAAGTAACAAGTTAGATGACTTTTATTATTTTTAAAATTTATGTACATTTTTACACGTTTTTGCACACATTTTTATATACGTTTTTATACACATTTTCATACACGTTTATACACACGTTTTTATACACATTTTGATGCATGTTTTTATACGGATTTTTATACACACATTTGTATACACGTTTTTATGCACGTTTTTATACACACGTTTTTATGCACGGTTTTACACACGTTTTTAAAATATTTCAATACATACATTTTTATACGTTTTCGTCTGTTTTTTTACGTTTTCGCCCGTTTTTTTTACGTTTTCATCTGTTTTTTTACGTTATCGCCCTTTTTTTTACGTTTTCGTCCGTTTTTTTACGTTTTCATCTGTTTTTTTACGTTTTTGGCCGTTTTATTATGTTTTCGTCAGTTTTTTATGTTTTCGTCCGTTTTTTTACGTTTTCATCTGTTTTTTTATGTTTTCGTCTGTTTTTTTACGTTTTCGCCCTATTTTTTACGTTTTCATCTGTTTTTTTACGTTTTTGCCCGTCTTATTATGTTTTCGTCAGTTTTTTATGTTTTTTTACGTTTTTTTTACGTAAAAAAACAGACAAAAACGTAAAAAAAACGGGCGAAAACGAAAACGTGTGAAAACATAAAAAAACAACGATCACGTAAAAAAACGGATGAAAACGTATAAAAATAGACGAAAACGTAAAAAGAAAAACAGACCAAAAGGTAAAAAACGGATGAAAACGTAAAAAAATGGCGAAAACGTAAAAAAACGGACGAAAATGTAAAAAAACGGGCGAAAACATAAAAAAAATGACGAAAACGTAAAAACTGATGAAATCATAATAAAACGGGCGAAAACATAAACAAACTGACGAAAACATAAAAAATGGGCGAAAACGTAAAAAACTGATGAAAATGTAAAAAACGGACGAAAACGTAAGAAATTGTCGAAAACATAAAAAAACGTGTGAAAACAAAAAAAAAACGAAAACGTAAAAAAACAGACGAAAACGTATAAAAATGTATGTATTGAAATATTTTAAAAACGTGCATAAAAACGTGTATACAAATGTGTGTATAAAAATTCATATAAAAACATGCATAAAAACGTGTATAAAAACGTGTGTATAAACGTGTATAAAAAGGTGTATAAAAACGTATATAAAAATGTGTGCAAAAACGTGTAAAAACGTACGTAAATTTTACAAATAACAAAAGTCGTCTAACTTGTTACTTTTTGTCATTGTATGTATCCATTATAAATGATCGTTAGTCTAAAGGACTAATATTGCAATGATAAACCTAACGATCGTTAGTTTAACCTGCCCCAACAGGTCAAACAGGTCACCACTACACGCAATGAACGGATTTTGCAAGTTTATTGACAGATTGGGAAAAAAAAAGAAGGCTACATACAATGGTAAAAAATGGTAAGTTAAATATATTTTCAGGTAATTTGCTCTTATTTATTTGATGTTATTTTGTAAGATACGTTTGTATAAAGTGAATATTACACTATTTTTAATAGTGGTGAGGAAAGTGATAGAGTGAAAAGTGAAGAGAGTGATAATCTGTTAAATGACAGATATACACTTATGTAACGATGGGAGAGTTGTGGCGAATGTGACTAGTCTTACAATCACACCGACAATAAAACACAATTGCTTAGTTAGAATGTATTTAATTTGAAACACGCCAAGGAAACAAGTGAACTGTGAGACAAAAGAAGTTAAAGTTTATTCTCAAACATACATTTTAATTTACATACATAACGCTCAATCCAGCCACACAACTAGCTTTTATTATGATTTGATTACCTAAAACTTCGATCTAACCAAAAAGAGCATTTAACACGGCTTCCTTAGCCATTTTCATGGTTGATCCAGAACGTGGGCTCAAAACCACACCTTCCTGCCTACTATACTTAAGTTCTTTAGCTTGTTCTCGTGAGATTTCATAAGAGTTCATCAACACCGCTTCAGGAGCTGCACGGATAAATGAGAAACGTCCAGCTAGCTGTGTTGTCATTGCGTTGTCGTTCGTCTTGAATGTCACCCATTCACACCCTTGCTCTTCGGCTTTCTTCAAAACTGCAAAGTCTTGTGGGACTACAATTAGCTGACCCTCTCGAACCACGTCGTCAAATACGGGTGTCCCGTCGTTTCTCACGATTTGGAGACGACTGCTTCCACTTGTGACATACATTATGCTGTGAGCGTTCAAGTTGTAGTGTGGTGCGAGAACAGCATTCTACATAAATACGGGTAACTAGTTAGTAATTTAATAAAGTAAACGTTGTACTAAAGGGCATTAAGCCTGGCTATATATATATGTAAATGACCTTATAGAGGACTCCTCTCTCGGCACTAAGTTGGAGCAAGTCGAGGACAGGGAGCTTGTGACTGTTGAGACTGCTGACGCGTCCGCCACGTGGGTTATACACGTCAGCAAAAGCTGGGTTGGCAATGTTAGCACTCAACTGTGCTGAGCATAGATGTGATGCGCATACATTAGCAAACTCGTCTTGTGGTGATGATTGTTGTCTTTCTTGTTCTCCTGGGAAAACAACTTGGAAGTTTTCAGCTCTAACGATTAATCCGCGGTTGTCGTTTTGTCCTACTAATTGCTCCACGATGTTGTATTCGACATTGAAGACTTCCTGAAGGATCTCTCTGTCGAAACCACTAAAGATGTTTGAACCTTGTTGGGCTTGTTGTTGTTGTTCTCCTTGTTGCTGGCCGCGGCTTCCCCAACGGCTGCCCTCTTGTTGAGGACGGCTTTGTTGGGGCTCGAACTGCTGGCCAGGGCGTCCCATGTGATGGACTGGGGCGATTCTAGGTTGTCTCTCCCGGCCTCCTTGTTGCCCTTGTTGGTTTTGTACGTTTCCAGCAACCAAGAATTTCTAGACACAAACAAGCCCGAAATAAACTACGTATCGTTAGCATTTTGTCTTCTTGTTAAACATCTGTTTTTTAAAATATTCAACTATTAAACATGAGAACTATTTTTCTTAAATTATAGAGAAGCCTATATAAAAGTTAAGTTATATGTACCCTGAAGTTTCGATCGAGTTGGTTGGCAACATTGCTGGTATCACGAAGAACAATCGCAACAATGGGTGAGTCACCATCGTTATAGGTCCAATGAACTATACCAGCAGGTAAGGCTAAGATATCACCTTCTTTATACCGGTAGACCTTTTGGTGCTTGTCAAATATTTGTTCTCGTCCACTCTCGGACGGGAACGATGTTTCGAATGTTTCCGGGCATCCAGGAAGCGCTGTTCCTTGAAGACCTTGACCTGTTACATTTAATAGTTACTACTAGCTAGAGATATATGCATAGCCATCAAGTTAAAGATCGTTGATTCAAGTCTCGATAGAAACATGTACTATTATCTATATGGTAGACAAGTATGTAAATGTACATTACATACCACAATATACATGTAAAAAAAACACTAGTTAAACTGATTAAAAATGTGTACCTCGAACAATATAAACAAGTTCAGGTGTACTAGGATAGTAAGGCAAAAGAAGTCCTTTAGGATTAATAGTATGACGAACTGCTTCAACACCGGCACATTCGAGTTCATCGTTTTCGAAAGAGTCCCAGAACTCAGAAACCCCAGCCTCGGATTCGACACGGCGATTGGGTTCTCTAGCAGTGATTCTGTTGATCTGGCAGCTCGACTGTCCACGTAAACGCGGTGATTGTTGTTGCTGCCATGGGATTGACGATTGAGCCAAACAACTATGAAAGAGTACTAGAAAGCAAAGTCCAAGAGGAACAAGTCGAGAAAGACAATTGGAACTCATTTTTCAACGTTGCATGTGTGTGAAGTGGCGATCTGGGTGAGTTTATATTGCGGTGTACGAGTGTTATGATTTGACACGTAGTGAACATTGTGGCAAAATTCTTCTGTTTAAGGTTGTGTATAGTGTACACGTTGGATTTTGTAAGATATGTGGCGATAGTGTTACGAAAAGGAAGATCAACGTCTAGTATGCAATATTTTAGAATTCGGTTTTCTGATTAACCCGGTTGAATCATCGGTTCACAGAGTTACCAGTTCAAACAGTTCAACTTGATGGTCGCACCGGTTTTATGCATATGTATCTTTTCATAACATTTTTGATAGGTATTTATCTAATTTCGATCTTACTTTCAATTGAATCGATAAAAATGAGATAAAATTTATTGGGTTTTACTCTTTAACTTTCATATCTACAATACTAAAAGAATGTAAAAACAATCAATTTATAGTTCTAGTTACACATATATGGTTCTAGTCTATAAAAATAAGATGACTATATGGTGTATTTGGAATTTTATTTGTATTAACGAACTTTTAGATCAAGCAAATATAATACCAACATTAGTTTATACTATATAACTCTAACTTGTTGTTTTATCAAAATTGATACCAACTTGAAACGCCCGTACACAACGTGCGAAAGCTTACGGGCCGTTTAGTTGGTGAAAAATTTCTCATTTTTCTAGAAAAATTTTCATATGAAAAGGGAAAACTTGAAAATCCATTTAGTCACACTTTTTTTTCAATAATTTTTAAAAAAAAGTTGAATTCTTATTCTCTAAATTTTAACTAAAAATTTGAAAAGGCCCCATTCTATTATTCTCACTTTACACACTTGTGCAGTATTACTAAAACACTTGTATGGTATTCCTAAGGTACTTTACACATGAATTGGAATTGGTTAAAAGGGTTAAAAAAACGAAGGATTTATGGACCGTAAAAGTTAGACAAAACTCATTTTTGATAGTTGTTGAAAAATAATACTCCCTCCGTCCAAAAAAAGAGTCCATTTTACTATTTATGTTTGTTCCAAAATAAGTGTCCAACTTTTATATATGGACAGTTATTATGACTGGTTTTCCTACTTTACCATTCTAATTAAAACTTGAATTAATTACTCATTTTTTATTTCTATATTAACTATCAGGGTAAAAATGACTTTTTATCAATCAAAACTAGCATTAATTACACATATCATAATTTCTACTTTTTTTTGTTTGTGGACTCTCTTTTTAGGACGGAGGGAGTAACACTTATTAAATTTTGACATAAAACTTATTTTTCTTATAAAACTTAGACACAAACATGTATTGGTAATAAAATCTTATAAAACTCATTTGCATATCATACATAACATGTATACGACTTAAAGCACCTTATTTCTAATTAGGTTGCGGTTAGGACTTTCACACCTCGTTTTGCGTACCACCCCTTATTTACCGACATTTACATTTGCTTGAGGTGAGTTTCATAGCCTCAGATTTTTACTTGATTTTTTTACTTTGGGGTGAGAATACATTGCTTATTTTTACGTTTGAACAAAAGTACATTTACCCGTTTACAGACTGGCCTAAGTACTCGTTAACCTACGTTTTCATTTTGCCCATTACCATGAACCGTTAATTACGTCGGTAAACATGAATGTTGTGAATAGATCTATTGAGATTGACTCTCCCCGTCCGGGTTGACTCTAGTATACGTCAAACGGATACAACTTCATTTGAGTAACAACCAGGTGGTCTTAGTTTAGACACCTGCATTGGGCACACTCATTTATTGTAACAGTTAACGCTTCGTTGTCATGAGCTTAGGCAGTATTAAACGCATATAGTGTGACATTGTATTTGTTATAATGGCCATACACGTTATAAAATCTTGTAGTTCAGTTTTTACATTCATTTAAAACCTATGATGTCATCAACTTTATGTTGACCGTTTAGCATGTATTTCTCAGGTCCGTAATTGATGTATTGGCATGACATGGAGCATTGATATTCGAGTCGCATCCCCGAACATATCTTTTAAAGACTCATGCATTATTCAACTATTCGATAACATATGAAAAACTTATTTATTTTTTTATGTAAACTTTTGCATTGTGTAATTTCAAAACGACTAATTTAGAGGTCGTTTTTTATTGTCTTATGCTTGGTGCTATGACCGTCACGCCCCGGTTACCTTTCCGCTGTGATATTTTGGGGGTGTGACAAGTTTTAAACTTGTGAGTTGTGGCTGCAATTTGGGTGTTTGGTACTGGTCTGCAATTTGGCTGTTTGGGTGGTAATGCAGTCTGCATTCTATATATTTAGTAACTTAGTTCCTTTTTTTTATCCCAATGTGGTCCTTTAATTTGGTCATAATGTGTTCGTGGGTCCGAGAGAGAGAATTGAGAGTGTTTTTGGCCATATGTAACTCTTATTGATATGTGGCGTGTCTTGTGTTTTATTTGGTCTAATTGTTTAGTATAATTGCTTGGTAGTATTTTTTAGTATTGTTGTATGGTTTGATATAATTAAGATCCACTATTTTAATTATCTTACTGATATAGTGGATGACATTTATTTGTAATTAGTTTGTTTTATTTTTTATATATATTGCCTTTAAAAATAAAGATAAATAAATAAAGTAGAATAGATATTGATGTTTTGTGTAAATTATTTTATTACTTAGATATACCTAAACCTGTAAATGATAGATGTAGGATACTCATAGACATAACATGGTTGGTTCTTGAGGTTAATGGATCGAATGGAACTAGAAAACTAGAGAGAGAAAGATAAGAAATGGGAGCCTTTTTAGAGAGAGAAAGAACAAGAGAAATATGTATTACTGTTGGGTTTTGAAGTAACTCTACTTCTGGATGCTACACTGCTGCTAACTAGTCAAGTCTACTGCTAAGTGTAAAATCTCTACTGCCAGACAAGACTACTGCTGAGACTCTACTGCTGGAAGTATACTGCTGAGACTCTGCTGCCTATGTGATAAGTTTGTGTACGAATATTTGTATTTATAGTATAGATATTATGTAATATTCTATAATGTTAGAAGATCATAGTCGTGGGTAGGAAGTTGTATGTAAGCCTGTAGGGTTCCTTGGTGTATAAAAGGAGATCCTAGGGTTAGACTAGAGTACGAATTATTCTAGCATTGTATTCACTTCAAGGTTGCAAAACCCTAGCACTATTCAGAGTGCTCGTATTCAATATATTGAAGTGTTTAGTTGGTGATATTATTGTGTTTGTGTTCCTCTTAAGTTAATCAATAAATTCCACATATTGATTAAGTTTGTAACAAGTCAGCTTCTATATATTGTTGTCTTGGTTTATCTAAGATAATAATACTAGATCAATTGCTCAACTGGGATCAACAAGTGGTATCAGAGCTTATGAAAACCTTTTGCACACAAATCCCATATAATATACTCCGTATCTGATAGCATGTTCACAAAACATAATAATACGGACCCATCTAATTAACGAAAGTTGAAGTACGAGGTATTTATTAATACCACAAAACATGAATCTTTTGTCGCTTTTTGTCACGAAGTAGAATTAATCGCAGCAGCTAGAAACCAAAAAAAAACATAAATAACGAATACCTTATTATCAAAGCTGCTTCTTCTTTATCGACAACAATAAACCTTTTTCTTCATGAACACGACATCAAAAACAAACCTTGTAAATCCCATATATCCGAGCTAACCTAGCTCTGATACCACCTAATAGAAACTAATGACATGGTAATTATAGTTTCTTGGATCGTTTTGAGCCTTAGGGTTTAACAATAACAATGAACAATTATGCACAGCGGATAAAACAAATCAATTGTTATTGACACAAGGTTTTCATCATCATCACCTCCAATTATTATTTGATCAGAATAATAACGTGTTACCTAACTGTAAAAGGGATCTAAGACATCTCAGACCTTAGAGGTATCGAACACAAACAAACTAGTTCTAGGCATTTACAAGACATATGCCCTAGAACACACACACACACATCTTTACTGTATTCTACATTGTGGAAGACTTATTAAAACTAATCCCTGTATTCTCTTTATATAATAGAGAACTAGGGTTACAAATAATATTTCTAAATAATAAAAAGATCCGATAGTAATCTTTTTCTTGCATATGAAGTTTCATCCTTTGTCACATTAAGTCCCTCTTGTTTTCATTCTTCTTGTTTTGTCTTATCAAATTAATAAACCCAAAAATCTTCCCCTATTTGATGATGACAAAACAAACACGTTCTTGTACGAACTTCCCTCGACGAAGTAGAGAAGTTGAAATAATTAAATCTCACCCACGAATTAAATCTCACCCACGAATAAAAACAATCTTGTCTTCCCCTTAAACCATGCCATGCCACCACAATATTTCTTCCCCTTTTTGTTATCAACAAATAGAGAATGAATAAACCGTAGAAACTTTCCCTCGAGTGATGCATGTACATAAAATAATTCTTCAAATCTGTAGGCTTTATATATTGTTGAAGAAAACTAGTCATTACCAATTTGATGCTGAAGTAGAAGAAACCAACCTTGTGTCTTATGTCTTGTACTAACCACGTGACTCCAAACTTATATAAACAGGAAATATAAGTAGACCGCAATCCCTTGACAAAATCCTCATCCTTTGTGAGACACTGAGCACTACAATGTAACTCCTTTAAGTGATAGCCAATGTGTGCATAGAGCATCATAAGAAAAATCACATATTGCTAGATTCGTCAAATTGTTGTCACCACCGTATAAACAAACAAGTTATCTTTAAACGTTGTGAGACCGTTTAAGATATAATAAGACACAACCTTGAAAAATTCCACTGCATCATCAAAGTAGCAACAAATACTCCTCTCCTCCAATAAGAAAATTAATGCGAGCCTTTAAAAACGTTTAAGAACAATAACCAAACCAAACTCCTTGTGTGTGTAACCCAAATAATCAAACAATCCTTCCTGTGTGTGTAACCAAAATCAAACATATCTGCTCATAAAATTTCTTGTCAAATTACCATAAAACCTATGTATTCTTGAAGCTCCTTCCCCTCAAACAATTAAATTTTATAAAACATGGCTTTAAGGTACCCTTTAACATTGACAAAAACCGAGCAGCAGAACCAAAAATTCAGCAGCAGCGTATAGCAGTAGAGTTAATAGCGTAGCAGCAGAGTCTAAATACTCAACAGCAGTAGAGTACTAAAGGTAGCAGCAGAGTGAAAACAGCGTAGCAGTAGAGTTAATTCGAGCAGCAGTATCAAAAACATCATATGGCAGCAACATATTGATAGCAGCAGAATCAAATAATGAACAGCACTGTACCTTTTTGCTTGCAGCAGCAACCAAACAGTTATCCTATCAATTCAGTACACGACAACCCTTCATAAAAACTATATTGAAAAAATATTACTCCACAGCAGCAGCTGACCCACGAACATAACTGTACATCTTTGAAGACCCTTGAAGACCACCGACTCACATTGTTTTATACTGCTGACCCATATGAATTTGTACCCCACAATCAAATATCAAACATGATCGAATCGAAAAATACCACAAAACATGAATCAAAGCCAACTACATCTGCAGGAGAATTTAGTAAGTCATTTAGTGTTATACCAGAGGTTGCAAAAATGAATTCTGATGCACCAATCATTGAAGATTGGGTGTCAGATAGTGAAGATGAATTAGATGAGCCAACCACTAGGTCAACACAAAGTTCTAATGTGTCAAAGAGTGATGCTAGGTTAACACAGTGTGCTAAAAAGGAAGAGATTCCTCAAGTTGTCAAGCCTAAAATTAATCAGGATAAGTTTCTAAAACCTGTGGTAGGTCATGCTTTGTCTAAAAAGGTTGTTGAGTACCAAGAGATACCTAGATATCATATGAAAAGGTTCAATAACAAGCCTAGGGGAAACCAAAGAAACTTCAATGGCCTAGTCTCAAACAGATTAGGAAATGATTTTCATCTTAAAAAGAAGACATGTTATAACTGTGGTAGTTTTGAGCATCTTCAAGCAAATTGTGATAACTATCAAAAACCAGTTTGGAACCAATATACAAGAGTGAATCATCAAAATTTTTGAAAAAGAGATCACTCACCTCCCAAAAGAAATATGGTTCCAAGGGCAGTGTTACTGAGATCTGGTGCTACTAGATCTATTGTGACTGCTCAACCAAAAAGGCCTTTTCAAAATAAAACAACTGGGTCTACTGCTACTTTAAGAGTAAACTCTGCTGCTCAGGCAATTTAGTCTACTGTTGTGTCTAAAAAGTTACCAAATACAGTTGTTGGAAATCATTTTTATGCTGTAAAGGCCTCAGCTTGTTGGAGTTGGAAACCAAAATCAAATGCGTTAACTCAAGTTTCCAACAACAACAGTGCATCAATGGATCTTACTAAATATAACTATGTTGATGCACAAGGCAGATCCAAGTCAGTAATGGCTTGGGTCAAAAAGAGAAACTAATTTCTCTACTTCATGTGCAGGGCAATCTACAAGACAAGCTAAAAGACCAAGGAATTGTGGATAGTGGATGCTCTGGACATATGACTGGTGACATATCCCAACTTGAAGATTTTGTGCCTATTGATGGTGGATGTGTTGCTTTTGGTAATGATCCTACAGGTGGAAAAATTGTTGGTATTGGTACTATAAAAACAGGAAATTTGAATTTTGAAAATGTGATGTTAGTTAAAGGACTTAAGTTTAATCTCTTTAGTGTTTCACAAATGTGTGACAAAAGGAATTTTGTTCTTTTTACTGACACTGAATGTCTTGTCCTTTCTTCTGACTTTAAGTTACCAGATGACAAGTATGTGGTACTCAAAGTTCCAAGAAATGACAACATATACAGTGATCATATAAAGAACATAGTTCCTAGAAGAGATGTAACTTGTCTTTTTGCTAAAGCCACCTTTGATGAATCCAAATTATGGCATAGGAGACTTGGACACTTAAATTTCAAAACCATGAATAAATTGGTAAAAAGTAATCTTGTAAGAGGATTACCTTCAAAGGTTTTTGAAAATGATGAAACCTGTGTTGCCTGTAAAAAGGGTAAACAACACAGAGTATCTTTTAAGTCCAAAGTTGTGAATACTATTGATAAGCCTTTGCATTTGCTTCATATGGATTTATTTGGACCTGTTTTTGTGAAAAGTCTGAATAAGAAGCAATTTTGTCTAGTTGTCACAGATGATTATAGTAGGTTTACTTGGGTATTCTTTCTAGCTACTAAAGATGAAACACCTGAAATTCTTAAGGAGTTCATAACTAGAATAGAAAACCTAATAAATCACAAGGTAAAGATAATAAGGTGTGACAATGGAACTGAGTTTAAGAATCATACAATGAATCAGTTCTGTGTGGGTAAGGGTATTTTAAGACAGTACAGTGTTGCTAGAACTCCTCAACAAAATGGTGTAGCTGAGAGGAGAAATAGAACATTGATTGAGGCTGCTAGGACTATGTTGTCAGATTCAAAATTACCTATACCTTTTTGGGCTGAAGCAGTGAACACTGCCTGCTTTGTGCAAAATAGGAGTAAGGTAGTTAAGCCTCATAATAAGACCCCTTATGAATTATTTCATGGTAAAAAGCCAATGATAGCATTCTTTAGACCATTTGGGTGTCCTATTACCATCTTAAATACCAAAGACCAATTAGGCAAGTTTGATGAAAAGGCTGATGAAGGTTACTTTGTTGGATACTCTGTCAATAGTAAAGCTTATAGAGTATACAATAAAAGAACTAGATTTGTGGAAGAAAACCTGCATATTGAGTTTGATGAGAATAAAACCAATAGTGCAGGAACTGGACCAGAATGGCTATTTGATATTGATATGCTAACCAAAACCATGAATTATGAGCCAGTGTTTGCAGGAATGGATACTAACTCTCTTGCAGGTAATCAATCAAATGACTCTGCTGCTAAGGAAGCTGATTCCCAAAAGGAGTTTGTGTTGATTGAAAAATTGAGCCTTGGACCAAATATTTCTCCTACACAGGAGGAAAGGAGTTCACAAGATGATGTTGTCCAAGATTCTCCTAAAGGAAGTGAGGGAGAACCAAAAGTTGATGAAGTGGTGGAAAAACCTAAGGAAACTACTTCTAGCAGCAGTCTTCATAACTCTACTGCTAATGAACACTCTGCTGCTGGACCTAGCAACACTACTGCTACACACAAGTTTCCAACTTTTGATTCACAGGGTATATCTCTTGCTGATTCAACATACCCTGATGATTCCACTACACCTGGTTTGACAGAGATCTATGCTGATACTGATGATGAGGCTCTTGATCCTCAAATCTTTGGAGCTGCAGCAGATGTTACTAATTTGGAATCTAGTATTCCAGTTAGTCCAACCAAAACTACAAGAGTTCACAAAGTTCACCCCAAAGAAAACATTTTGGGTGATCCATCATCAACTGTGCAAACTAGGAGGATGACTAAAGAGCAAAAAGATATCTTACACAAAGCTTTCTTTGTAAGATCTCTTCATCAAAGAAACAGTCATAAAGATCTGCAAAACTGTCTATTTGCTTGTTTCCTATCACAAGTTGAACCCAAAAATGCCTATAAAGCATTACAAGATTCAAGCTGGGTAGAAGCCATGCAAGAAGAGCTTCTTCAATTCAGATTACAAGAAGTTTGGACCTTGGTGGATTTGCCTAATGGAAAAAGGGCAATTGGTACTAAATGGGTTTTTAGGTGTAAAAGAGATGAAAGAGGAATTGTGATCAGAAACAAAGCAAGGTTGGTTGCTCAAGGATACACACAACAAGAAGGTATTGATTATGATGAAGTGTATGCACCAGTGGCAAGAATTGAGGCCATAAGATTGTTTTTGGCTTATGCTTCATACAAAGATTTTGTTGTATATCAAATGGATGTTAAAAGTGCTTTTCTGTATGGGGAAATCAAGGAAGAAGTTTATGTGACACAACCACCTGGTTTTGAAGATCCAGATTTTCCTGACAAAGTTTACAAGGTTGAGAAAGCACTATATGGATTGCATCAAGCCCCCAGAGCATGGTATGAAAAGTTATCAACTTATTTGCTGGATTGTGGATATGAGAAGGGAAAAACCTTATTCATTAAGAAGAAAAAAATGTGATATTTTGCTGGTTCAAGTATATGTAGATGATATCATTTTTGGTTCTACAAGCAAAGCTATGTGTGAGGAGTTTGAGAAGATCATGAAGAATAAATTTTCTATGAGTTCCATGGGTGAACTTACATTTTTCTTGAGATTGCAAGTGAAACAACTGAATGATGGTATATTCATCAGCCAAGATAAGTATGTGGTGGCAAACTCTTCAACAGAAGCAGAGTATGTGGCTGCTTCAAGTTGCTGTGGTCAAGTACTTTGGATGCAAAACCAATTGCTGGACTATGGGTACAATTTTATGAACACCAAAATTTTCATTGACAATAACAGTACACTGTGCATCATCAAAAATACTGTTTTTCATTCTAAAACAAAACATATTGAGATAAGATATCATTTTATCAGAGATTGCTATGAAAAGAAATTAATTCAAGTTGTTAAAATTCATACTGATCTAAATGTTGCTGATCTACTTACTAAACACTTTGATGTGGGTAGATTTCAGTTTTT
>LBNU01037166.1:16763-27154 GCA_014162995.1 Artemisia annua | reverse complement strand
TATATATATATATATATATATTATGATAGAGTTATAAGTGATTATGGTTGCTGAGTATCAGCAATATATAGACCGTCGTAGATGCGGCGTATTACGGCTAAGTAATGCGCCCTATCTTAAAATAATATCTACCTACTAGAAAGAGTAGGTAATGCGGCGCATACTGATAACATAATGCGCCGTATTGGTCAATTATAAAATTGTTGTTATTGGTCCGGTGCATTTTTAGGATAAATGCGCCGTGTCATTTCCCCAGAGAGTTAGATCAGAAAACGTACCTTGGTCATCGCAATACTTTTCTTTATATGTCAACTTGGGGTTAAACGGTATACCAATTGGCATGAATTAATTCAAAATAAGAGTAAAAGGTATAACCGAAGTGTTGTGAATTATAATCTCATTATTTTGTGAATAATAATTTGTTCCATGGTCAAAAACAAATTTTGTTTTAATTTTAATAAAACCGAGATTATCATTCATTAATAATATATTGCAAATTACAATGTCTGAAGAATTTTTACGGAAATCACAACTTTCATTGTGGAGTTCGGTGTTTTCACATTGAGGTAATTTATAAGAAGAGAGGTTTGTATCAATGTTCAGTTTATCAAATAACCAGTTTTCTTAAAAATTTTCTTTTCAGACATGAACATGTAATAATCAAATTTAAGTAAACATAATTCACTTTTATCATCAAATGTTTCGGAGAGGTTTTGTAGAGAATTCTCTTTAAGGCTAAGTGAACTATTATAAAGGATAGCTGGAATTCTAATTTTAAAGAATTTGAGACGCTCAATGTTACCTGCATTGAGCTTTTTCATACCCTTACTATTTACCGCGAGTTTCCAGTTATCGTAGCATTGATAATTCCAAGTAACATCTTCAGTTGGGTTCAGAATGTAATCTTCCATAGTGATACTTGGTCCATCCATTATTCTGAAAATAAACCAACTTTTGCGCGAGAGTAGCGGAACGATCAAAGTAGATATCAAAAATCAATTATATTTATAAAAATTAAATGCACCGCATTAGCAGAAGCTAATGCGCCGTATTTTCGTTACGTTTCAAAATACAAGATTTTTGATTTAGTAAATGCGCCGTATCGATGAAAATCGATGCGTCGCTTCTGTTTAATAATCCGAAAATTGTTTTTAATTTAAATATTAAATACGACGTATCTGTTAAAACAGATGCGTCGCATTGCGTTAGGGTTTCGAAAAAATTCTTATTAAAAACAGAATACGCCGTATCTTGGGGAAAGATGCGTCGTACTCGAGTTATTAAACGCGTTGTATTTTATAAAATTAAAACGCAATACGCCGCATCTGAGAAATAGATGCGCCGTATCGTTTGTATCAGCACAATACAACGACAACAGTATGCCGAAAAAGAAAAAGAAAAATAAAAGTAAAAACAAAATAACAACGAAAATAACAGAAAATTAAAACACACAAAAAAAACAGTAAATATGCAAATTATACAATGAATGCAATCTATCTAATATACAACAAGTTGGGGGTTAGTGTCTGAAAACCTAATAAAAAGAAAAACCTAATTAAAATACTAATCAATTTAACAGATAATAACAATTCACTCCCCGGCAGCGGCGCCAAAAACTTGATGCGCGTCGTGTGTCATTGCGGTTTAGCAATATTAATGCCTACTGAAGTTTTAAATTTATATTTAGCCGACTTATCAATAACACACACACTTAACGAGCAGTGTACCCGATCAGTTTGTATATAATGGTAAGTAGAGTGTCGATCACTAAGAGTGGAACATATTATCTAGTTATCCTAATCAGTATTTTAATATCCTAAGTTAGTTTTATAGCCTAATCTAACGCAAGGGGTGTTCAGCCTGAGAGACTGGCACAGTTGGGTTATTTATTAAACAGTAAATTAAACTAATGAGTACAAATCAGCGAATAGCATACACGTACACAGATAGATAAAAGAGACAATAAGAAGACCTGTCCTGGTAATTAAGTAGCTTGTCACTTGTTTTATTGTTAGTTATATATAAAGTGTATTTAATTAAACCTTTCTCGTTGGTTCCATTATACCGGCGAGTAAACCCTTAACGATTACTTATGACTATCCTACTTATCTAAAGACGTCAGATTAAATAGGCGAGGAAGGGGTATGGCAGCCCATGCAGTGCTCAGCTAGACACAGAGGTTATCAAAGCACTAAATAAATTCACCAAAGACATCAAACATATAAACTTTAATTGATGGGAAAGCAATTTTAAGGCGGACATATGATTTTGCGTACTCACATACTACCGGCCATCAATCTTGATGAATTAAAGCTTACTATTACAATAAAACAAAACTACTTAATGAATTGAATACATGCAGGACCTTCTTACAGCTCTAGTATCTTCGTTTTGGGCGTGTCTTGTGTTGCTTGTTCGTCTGAATTCGACTCCTTAGGGTTTTTTTGGCACTCTCAATTCGTCTAGGTCTTGGGGTATTTATAGTTTCTGTCTGAGGGTTCGACGCGGCGCATTGAGTAAGTAGATGCGGCGCATCGACTTAACTTCGCGTGGGGTCCAAGATTATTATATTATGGAATATTCGTACACCGCATTCAGATGCGGCGTAACTTAATTCTTGTATGCGGTGCATGTCCTTTAGTTGTCTTGGATTGTTTCTGGTGAATTCATGATAGTGATACGCCGTATGTCAAATGTATAATGCGGCGTATCTGAAGTAGAACAAGCTTGATCTTCTTCTTTGACCAAAGTTTCATATGCGGCGCATGATAGAATTACATGCGGCGCATTCTTCAAAGTCAGGCAATGGTCTTCGAATTCATCTAAGTATGATATTGCGGCGTATCTGTTGAGTTAGATACGGCGCATCTTCTGGATTTCAGTAGACTTTTGACATCTTGCTCGTTTTGCTTCATAATTAGTCCAAAATCGCCAAGTTTCACCTTTTACCTAAGAATCACTAAAGTAAACATCAAAGCACCGATTCTCATAAATAATATAATAAAACAAGTCAAATAAATAGGATAAATGATGATGATAAAATGTGCTTATTTGAGTTCATCACAGGTACATGCATAAGGTGCTTCCATAGCATCCAACTCATCCCAATAACCCTTCAATTTGTGATAATACATTTCAATTGGTATGTTTGTTTGCTTCAACTGAACTATATCATTAGAAATTTGATAGATCCTATGTCCATCAAGTTGTGAATAGTGCTCACTTAACTCTTTCGAAAGATCACTTGCTATGTTGATGAAACTCAAATTTTTACCAATTTGTTCAGAAACAATGTTCAAGATCCATGAGATTATCATATCATTTGCTCTTTCCCATAAAGATCTAAGTGCAGAATTGTGTGGTGGTTCTGGAAATTCACCATTGATCAACTTGAGTTTGTTTCTTGCATTCAGTGCAATCATCATTGATCGCCTCCATGTGCTATAATTCTCTGAACCAACCAACTTCTTGGATATGAGGACCAATCTAGGGTGGTCATTTTGATGAAAGAACAGGGGATGGTTGACTGAAGTGACATCATCAGTGTTTGTAGTTGTGGTTTGTGGAGGTGAATCACTGTTGTTTGTATATGTAGACATCTTGTTGAGTTCCTGAGTGGTTAAGTGATGTGATTGATCAAGAATGGTGATTTGAAGGTTTTGGCGGGAAAATCAGTTATAGTGAATCTTGATGAATTTTGATGATTTTTTATGTGTTTTGATTGATTTGACCAGTTGTGATGGAGTTGTTGTGATGGAGTTATTTTGATTAGAAGGATGAATTTGATGGAGAAAATGGAGAATTTGAGTGATCTGTGGTGGTTGTTATGATGGTTTATGGTGGTCAAAGTTTGTTGGATGGTGGTCAAAGTTAGTTAGATGGTAGCCGGAGTTTGTTACATGATGGCCTGAGCGAATATTGCTCTGATACCATATTGAGAATTGAATTAAATGATAAAAGTGAATGAATTTCATTAACTGGAATGAAGGTTGCAGTGTTGTTTATATACATGTAAAGTCAAACTAAAAAGTCAACTAACTAACTATTTACATAGAGCTAAGAACATTCAACTAATTATACTGTTACATTGAATTGCATGTCACTAGGCTTCTTCTCTGTGTGATTTGTAACTTATTGAAGCTGTGTCTTCTCACATTGCAAGTTGCAGATGCACTTGTTGACTTTGACTGTTCCATAGCAGATGCATTAGCTCCTTTATCAAGCATTTTCTAAATGTGTCTTGTAACTTTTGGTCCTGGTCTCTTGTCCTTGAACTTTTTGCTATGTTAATATGTGATAAGCTAGTTTTTACCGCCTAATTAGTTTATTTGTATTTGGGATTTTTACTGCTTTACCTACACGAGACCGGATTTTAATTCGTTCCCCTTAGTCTATGTTGACGGTTAATTTTTCGGAAATTGTTGTAGGGAATCTGTACAAAGAAAGAATCATGATTCGTGGTGCCTTAAAAAAATAATAACAAAATCCAACTTTACTAACGATGTTTTTATCATTGTTTGTCTGAGCAACCCACATGTATTACACTAGGAACTTGTTAGGGTCAGTAGTACATATTAGTGAAAAAAAAAAAAAAAAAAAACTTAAGGCAAGTTCTATTGTGGCTTCTTCTCGACCGTGTTTTGATTTTGGGTCAAATGAAGCATGAATTATCGATTAATTTTTGTTCAGATACCTTGTTGGGTATGTAAATAAATGATTCTTGGCAGTGACGGAACTAAGGTGGGTCTCAGGACACTATGGATTTTTGTGTCATAGATTTTATCTATACTACATATAATACACAAATGAATCTCTCTCCAAAAATTTCAAATGTACAAAAAATTATGCAATGTTTACAACACTTTAAAGCAAGGAATCTTCATAATTACAACAAGTAAAGCATTGTGTACAAGCAAAACATGCATGACACGAAATTAAGACCAAAATACATAAATACATACATTAAATAGCCTTTAAAACACCCCTAAACCTAAAGTTACAATGATTTATAGCATTGTGTACAAGCAAAACATGCATGACACGAAATTCAGACCGAAATACAGAAATATATACATTAAATAGCCTTTAAAACACCCCTACACCTAAATTTACAATGATTTAAACCTAAAGTACAACCCTCTATGAACACCCTCTATAAACATCTATTAGAAGCTCGACTTCGAAAACACAAAAGAAAACCTCATCATCGATCTATTAGAAGCTTGACTTATTTAAAGCGCTTATGGGGTGTTTGGGATTGCAGTGTTTGGGAAAGAAAATAAAAGGCTTGATTATTTGCGTTTCAGAAGCATCAAAACACGGTTTTGGAAAAGCAGGTCCATACATGCTTTTTTAGAACGTGATTTTCTTTTCTTTGCCAATTTACCGAACTGCCCGCATCCATCTTCTTCTTTGTTCATATTAATTTAACTTTTTGCATTTCTTGTTCACCTATCTGAATATTTTGTTAGTGTGAGAAATATATATTTTGAGAAAGACGAAAAGAGGCGGAGGCAGAACAAAAAGATGTAACCCTGATTTTAACTTCATATACTTCGTTATATCAGTATAAGCCCAGTAACAATAGATAGATTCTATAGGTCTATGTTGTAAAGCCCATTAAGTAACAAAAATATAACTCACTATAATTTCTTTTATAAATTGTAAAGCCCATTAAAGCCCATTAAGTTCAATTCCTACTAGGTGCAAACAACCTTAAGTGGCCACGCCAACCTCCTGAAAAGGGAGGGCTTCACCTGGTTTGAGTCTGTGTGGTGGTGGGTTCAATCCCCGTGGATTAGTCGGCCAAAAAGGTCAGAAACCATGGTTAAAAAAAAAAAAAAAAAAAATGTCTTAGAAGTTTAGTTATAGAAAGTTAAGTTTGATTAATTCAATAATATATAATAATTTCCTTTTTGTTAATTTTACAAGGTAATTATTTATTAATTTGATTTGTCAAACACTTTGAAAACTTATTATCTGATTATTACGTTATCAAACATCATAATTAAATCCAAACACTATGTTTTATAATCACGTTTTATAACAGCTAATTATCTAATTATGCGTTTTCAAAACTCATAATCAGTTTTCAATAAGCATTCACAAACACCCCCTTAAAACACGAGCATAAAAACATAACATACGCAACTTAAAAGACCAGCATGGTTAAAATTACTCAAATATAAAATTCTCACAATCTATAAAGTTGTTGTAACGAAAAACATAAAATTAAAAGATATTTATCGCCGAAAATTTTATTACAGGATACCCGCCGCCGCATCGCGCGGGTACCCTGCTAGTTAAAAATTATTGAGTTTTAAAAAATGCAACCAGTCCTTGAAAATTGCATTTATAGTCTTATTTAGTTTATTTTAAGTGCATCTGGTTGCTATGGGTCTTGGTTCTGTCCCTGATTCTCGGCATGACTTTCTCGTTGCTGCATAGACTCGTCCTCTATGAAATTTTAAGCTTCCGTTTTAAGGATTTAGTTAGAGTTTTAAGTGGCATTCAGAACACAGTTTCCATCCTTATATATATACATCTCATCTAGACATCTAGTCATAGGTCATTGTAAAACATCACGTTGAATATTATCGTATCATTACTAGCTCACCTGCCATTTATCACATGAACCACGTTAACTTTTGTTTCAATTAATTTTCATTCAAGTAATTAATATTGCGTTTATTTGAATCGTTTCTTCTCGAAACAACCAAATTTCGATTATACGCACCATTTTTAATCTTTTGTTATACTACGTAGTAAATGCCACACGTCTGCCACTTTTATGATGAAATTTTAGACATGTGTTTTTTCAATTATCTTTCTTAATAGTTTGGGTTGATTTCCATAAAACAATGTATTCGGTCGCTTGTTCGTTGTCACTTTCACTTGATTTTGTTGCATAACTTTTGATATTCAATATATTTTTAACATCTTGCTCAATATATATATATATATATATATATATATATATATATATATATATATATATATATATATATATATATATATATATATATATATATATATATATATATATATATATATATATATAACAGGAGGCGTTCCACGTAGATAACGCCACCTCATTGCCCAGTAATTCATTATCAGCCATGTCATCACATTCTGTCCATGTAAGCAATTTTTTTATTTTTTTTATTTGCATTTTTTTTAATTAATTTCGTTTTTTTAATTATGTTTTTTTAATTAATTTCGTTTTTTTTTTCTAAAAAAAAACTCTTACATGATTCGAACTCAAGACCTTCTTGATATTATGTGGAATCTTAACCACTTGATAACCACTAAACCAACATCTTTTTTGTTTTTTATTTTGCAACACTTAATCTATAAACCACTATGATTAGATTCTGGCTAAATAAATTATGCGCAATATAGGCTGATTCTTTCATTATATCATTCTTTAAAAAAAATCAAAACCCTAATATCATTCTATTCCACATGTCGACTCTCTCTCTCTATTTTTTTTTCTGTAAACCCTAATATGTTGTTGAAGTTCACACAATTAACTAATGATGTTTTATTTTTACGCTTATTGCAGTTTTCTCCAATATGCTGAATTAGTGAATAGTACTCAACTTCATATCTTAGCTGATTCAGATGAGCATGAAGTTGTTCAACAAGTCCAGGTCAGTTTATTCTTACTACATTTAATTCAGTCTTCGTAACATAATATAGATCTTGAAGTTCTCAATTGGCTTCATGAACTCACTATTTATAATTTTTATTCTGCAGGATAATTTCACCTTAAACACACCATCAAATCATATTTATATGCTTTGATGGTATCGATCCCCCAAATTTACAAAACTATTGTGATCGAATTGTTGATGGACTTGCAGCTATCTTTTTGGCTTTTAAAAGGAGTCCTGTTATTCGATATTCACGAACATCTGATATTGCTAAAAGGATTGCACATGAAGCTTCGGTGAGCTCACTCTTTTTCTATCAATATGCTATTTCTTAATTTTAGTGATTGAGGCTCCAGCAATATTTAGTCACTTATGTCTGGAAGAGTTCTCCAAGTAGAATTTTTGTTAGTGTATCATATAAAGGAATGATTATCTTTTGTTTTTCATCATATAAGCATAAGCAACTGATTGCAGGCTAGAGATCTTCCGAAAATAAGTCATTTAATCTTCAATGCTGAAGCAAGCGAGTATATATTAAATTTTGTTTTATAAGTAAACAGGTTGAAATCGACCCTTATGTTCCTGCTTCTAGGAGTTATCTTTTTGCACTGATTCTCAAATTCATGAGTACTATGAATTGTTGAAAACAGACAATAAATGGCCTCATTCTGGTGCACCTTTGCTATCTGTGGAAATCACAAGTTATAGTCTTCTCAAATACTTTGGACTAGACAAGCCAGGTAAGAAAAGCTATCGAAAGACTTAAAGCTGACCACTTCATGAAGAACAACGACTCAGAACAAATGATGGTAAGTTGATGACCATTTTGAATTTCATACGTGTTGGTGGTTTTTATGTGAGATGAGCTTTGAAATGCGATTATGTTATTAGGCTGCTATGAGAACTCTGGATGGCTTAATAGACACAGTGTACGCAAATCATGCGGTTGAACAGTTGGTTCGTCTACTCAAACCCCAGGGAAAGCTAATCGTTGTTGGTGTACCAGATAAGTCATTAGAAGTGCCACCCATCTCTTTAGTTTCGGTTAACTAATTATTTTGTATTTCGAATTATATTTTATCTGACACACGACAATCTCTAATTGGGTTCCTGATAGGACCGAAGTTTATTGTGATTTGTGGATTCGGGAGGTCGGGTAACATGGAAGAAGATGACCTCCATGGTTAGTGAGAGAAAGTAGAGAGAGAATGGAAACTAGTGTGTGTTTTATTGATAATGAAAAGTGAAAGGAAATTACACAAAGTCTCACCCCTCCATGGAAGTATGGAGGGGTATATAAAGGCCAACAAACACATAACTTTACAATAATGACGTTTCTAGTCCATGTGTTTGTGCCTTTCAAGATAGATAATGTAATCCCGTAAATGTCGTTCCATTTACGTGTTAGAACCATAAACTTAGGTTCTAACAATCTTCCCCCAATGGGGCGACATAAGGGATTACTTACAACCAATGTTCTGAAAGGCTCAAGGCGCACTAAGGCGCAAAGGGGGTCAAAGAGCCTCGAGTCGAGGCGCAAACCAAGGCGCGGGATTCATAAATATGAGGCGCATTATACATTTAGGTTTTTTTATAACATATGTGACAACTTATACAACATAAATTACACAAAAATGTCAATATTCAGTGCATAATGCCACTTGATAGTTATTACATCTAACAAAGCTTGCATTTAAACCCAAAATATCAAGCAAGCAACATATCAGAATCCATGAACTACCCTAAATCCCTGAATATACATTACAATATATGAGTTTATGACTTATAAAATTTAACAAATTACCATGTATCTCTATCAACTATCAACAACCTATCCAACCCAACAAAAATCTATATTGTTTGGGCGAACATTAACAGCTAAAGAAACAAGCAATTGTGTCTGTTAATAAAAGCGTACTATTCTTAGACATTATTCCACAAAATATATACCTGTCCTTTGTTGATTGTGTGTTTTTAGTTATATTTCTAAAATATTAGTTAGGTTATTATATAGCCCTTTTTATACACTTAAAGGGCCCTATGTATACTACAAGTAGGCCCAAAATGTTACTCTTACTATTAAGGAATGCCAAACCCCGTTACATCTTCTAGGGGCCGGGCAAAATCCCCAAGGCGCCAAAAGCAGCAAAATCGCCTGAGGCGCTACGATTTTGACTGGAATTCATGCATGATCGTGAAGCC
This sequence comes from Artemisia annua, assembly GCA_014162995.1. NCBI lineage: Eukaryota > Viridiplantae > Streptophyta > Magnoliopsida > Asterales > Asteraceae > Artemisia > Artemisia annua. Next base: position 17,297 of record LBNU01037166.1, on the reverse strand, counting down.
TCCGATCTGAAAAAATCCGCAAGGCTGGGAACCTTCGTGGGATTTAGGGAGTAGGCGGCGCGCTTAGCTTTCGCGCTTTTTAAAACATTGCTTACAACAATTTCTCAAGTTACAAATACAAATAAAGAAAGGTTATCATCGGCTCTTCAAGTGCTGAGGATTACTGGCAGTTGAACGCTCTTTGTCTTCATCTTGTACCTCCGGGCTTGAGAACTTTTTTCTCACTTGTAGGCAAATGATGTAATGTGCCATGAAATGGATTAACTTCCCCCAATTCATGCTGCAATGTCGTTTAGCGGCTTCTTCCGTTAGCACTTCTTTTTAGCGAAGTTTCTGAATCGGCTTCCCCCCAAACTGACAAGCCGTCTTCAGCAATTCGAAACTTTGATGAGTAAACCAAAGTCTTCGTACTTTTGAAAGTTTTGAGTAGCGCAGCGAATTTGGTAGATGACACAGTAAACCACACAAGCAAAATCTGAGTAGTTAAATTATCACGGTTATGACTCCAACTGCGGACAGCTCTGTTGGGGGTAA
>LBNU01037166.1:0-16639 GCA_014162995.1 Artemisia annua | reverse complement strand
ATCGGAAGCATACACACTATGTTAACGATGAGGATCGGAGGCAGCGTAACCCCATATGTCCAATTAACCAAACAGGTGTGAAGTACCATAATTAGCCCCATGAGAATCAACTGCTAATAAACATCTCTACTCTTTTATACTTCTCTCAACCAACTCTTTACCGACCCCATTATCGTTCTGACGGCTTTTTGCAGTGACTACTGATGGAGAAAACCCAATATTATGAACTTGAGAGCGAAGTAAAATAACCCAAACTTGTGACTTAAACTTGCACTATTGTATGACTAAGAACCAATATTGCCAATAAAGGTAGGAAATCATATACCCATCCTACCATCCTTAATTGTATATGAACATCTCTTGAATTATCCACATCTTTTGGTGACACTTGAGCACTACAACGTAACTCCTTTAAAGTGATAGCTATACTCTGTGAGCACAACAATGTAACTCCTTACATCAGGTATAACTAGACAACTCAAGTCTCTGTCATTTGTACGGACAAAAGCTCGAACAAGGATCTCGAAGAACTATCGCCCGACTCGACATCTTCAAGATACTAAGTACACGCACCCGTGAAAGTCCACTTCAATCTCAAATAAATAATAAAAAATTATCGCCGTAGTCACATCTTGCGGTTAAATGCTCAACTCTAGCCTTTTGACGGTTTAAGTGAACTCGATAATGGTAAATCGATCTTGTCAAAAATGTATCCCCGTGAAAATTTTTCATAACCAAAATACCACTCAATAAGCCAATAACAATTTGTATCCAATCTTAATAACCAAAGCAAATCATACGGATGCAAATTTCAGTCCACATCTATTTTCAGCCCACAACAAAGTGATGTAGCATTCCAATCTTGAAATAAATTCGGTCCACAATACTTTGCTTATAGAACCTGGGCCCAAAACAATTATAAACCCAATCCAATACAACAATCTCAGTTATAAATTTCACAATCCCTAATAATACACATATTACCAAACCCTAATCTCATACACTTTCTCATCCGCCCCCACACTCATTATATCCTCTCAATCCAAATATCATATCTCAATAGTGATCGGTATAATCATCAAACATAATAACCGATACAAAAAGAAACCATCTCAATCTCAGTTATGATTCAACACCTCTCCATCCGTCTTCATTCGCATTCAAATCAAACAAAATCACAATTATACATTCCAACCGAGCACCACATCATCATGTTACAGTTAGGTTCGAGAAGGCAAGAAGGCCACAATCACAAAGACGACGGCTTCAAGATCCTTAATAGGGTCGCGGGTAGGTTTTCTTGTGTTGTTTATCTGAGTTTGAACGAAACAAAGAAAAAGAAAGTAACAAGATTGTTATTTTTCTATTTCTTTCTTTTCGGATATAAAATGAAGCAAATCTTCAATAATGATCGATGATGATTTTTATCTTTCGTATTTCTTGACTTTTGATGTCACGATATAGTATTGAATAGTACGAAAGTAAAGACTGAGATCTATGATTTTTGTGCTGTTGTTGTTGCTGTTGATTGATGTACGTTGTTTTTGTGTTTGGATGATGATAGATCCGTGATGTAATTAGTTCACACACTAAAATCTTTTGAAGATTTGATACACAAGTGAACTATAACTGAGATCTTGAGTCCGTATTTTGTTTTGACTAGGTATGTTGGTAAATCTGAAGTCAAAGGGTCTTGGGTATTTGGTTATGGCCTTTAATCAGTCTTCACTATCTTCATCTTCTTTCTCTTTTCCTTTTTGGTGTACAATTATAGGCCAATGAGGATAAATAGATTTGAGGTTATAAATACTGATGAAGATCTAGATCTGAGGTCTAAGATACGAGTCGTTGGTATTTATTCGGTCAAGTATCTGCTTCATCTCCTCTTTTTTCATTTGGTAACTTTTCGAAAAAAAGATTTCGATAATTTGCAACTTATCGAGAAAAATTTTTATTGAGATCTTTTATCGAGAAAATGAGAGTCTTATCGAGAAAACTGGTTGAAGTTTTCGAAATCTTTAGTTATCGAGAAAATTTTCTCGACAGATTAGGGTCTTGGTTATCGAGAAATTTTTTTTCGATAGATTAGGGTCTTGGTTCTCGATAACCAGATTTTTCTCGATAACAAGTACATCGAGAACTTCTTATACAAGAAGTTTCGATTTTTCCGGCGATTTTCCGATCAGATTCCGGCGACTATAGCAGTTTCCGATGACTTTTTGACCATTTGACCACTTTATGACCATATAAATGACAATAACCCAGAAACAAGACCACCTTTTGACCATAAATATATCACGGATTTGGTACAAGCCAGTCAAAAAAAATGATACAGTTGTATACCAGGACTGAAATGGACCATGTTATGATACTATAAAACTGTTAAGAAACTGTTGATAGTACTATTTGACAAGAAAATATGGACCAATGAAAGATATAGATACTACAGCTTCAAAACCAGATCTGACCCAAAGAAAAGGTATGATTTTTGACAAGATAAAACCACAAATCAACAAAGTAAAAAACCTAGGCTCTGATACCACTTAATAGGACCGAAGTTTATTGTGATTTGTGGATTCGGGAGGTCGGGTAACATGGAAGAAGATGACCTCCATGGTTAGTGAGAGAAAGTAGAGAGAGAAGGGAAAACTAGTGTGTGTTTTATTGATAATGAAAATGAAAGGAAATTACACAAAGTCTCACCCCTCCATGGAAGTATGGAGGGGTATATAAAGGCTAACAAACACATAACTTTACAATAATGACGCTTCTAGTCCATGTGTTTGTGCCTTTCAAGATAGATAATGTAATCCCGTAAATTTCGTTCCATTTACGTGTTAGAACCATAAACTCAGGTTCTAACAATCTTCCCCCAATGGATCGGTTGTTAAAGAAGTGATGTTCAGTCACGGTCATTTGAGGTTGCTGGACGTCTTCGAACTTTGACTTTTGTTGTGGCATTCATGGCTTTAGACGTCCTCAAAGATGATTATGTAGAAATGATTCATTGTTCTTAATTCTTAACAATCTCCCCAGATAGAATGGGTGTTCATTGTTCTTTGTCGTTGATGAGATAGTGATCAATCTGATGTGGTCATCTGCCATTCGTCACGTTCTTTGACTCCAATGGATCTGCATCATTCCGACATGCTCATACATCTTTGACGGTTGAAACTTTCATAAGTAAGGAGCTCTCTTTTCATATGTGAAGATTCTTTGTGTTGACGTAGAATCCTTCTTTAGACGGTGTTGCACTTAAGATCGTTTATCTTTATCACTTTGTAGATTCTTTTGGCATGGAATCTACCTTTGGCATTCATGTTGCTTCGATCTTTCATGAGAGCTTTCTGAGATGTAAGTATGAGCATGTGGAAGCCGGTGTTCAGCATGGTTGTTGTACCTGAAATGAAACAGTTAGCAATAAAACATCCGGTACTTACAGGTTTGGAGTTAGAATTTGTCAACAGCATAGTGTGAAGACTCCTTCTAATCCTTACCAAGGCCGTTCCTAATCGGATACCCCCTAGAGGGCTTACACAGACATGCATACGCACACCCACGATTAGGTGAGTCGCTGGAGATCACCCCACGACTGTAGACCGTTTGAAACCATCGAACACACTAAGCGTAATCCACAAGGAATCACCGAAGTGACCTGCTGTCAGGGCTGTTTGATGTTGACCCTGGCAGGATTTCCGTTCAATCATTCGAGAAATACATAAGTAAATCCCTCATAAACGTTCAAGGCAGATTGCTAAGATCTGCGAAGGACTCGATAATTTACACTTAGTGTCCAATGATGCAAGACACTTAGTGTAGAAGATTTTTGTGTTCCTAAGAGATCTTTTATGTTATCTCGTGGCTCTAGACTCGATAAGTGCACATTTGGTTTCCTATGCGGAGGCATGGAGCAGAGGGCCTCCTGTTTCAATATCAACCATCTCTAATAGACGATCGATAGATTACACTGGTTCCCCGTGAGAATGAAACAAACATCTTTTGAGAGATGCCTGAGTGGCTAAGAAGGTTTAGGTGCATTGCGTCACTGGGTCCATGACGTCTTTTATCTTCAATACCGGTGTCGCCTTAGCAACGACCAGTAGCATATGAATTGAACCCGGTGTCTGACCTATGGTTGATAAAATGGAGGGCTATTTCTTTTCACCCTTTTCATTCATTTTCTTTTTAATTCTTCAACCCCTTTTTTCTCCTTTCATTCTTTTCTCCTTTTGTTATATCATACCTAAGGACTTCTAATTACTAACTATTGGTGATGTCCTTGGGTAGATCCCTCCGGTTTAGGCGGATCATAGGACGGTTTTTCCTATCCTTAGTCACCTTGTAACTCCATGACTATCCTATTGATGCCTTTAAACCAAATCATTGAAAATCTCTCAAAGTGTGTAAGAGTGTAAAACTTTTTGTTAACACTTTGAGGTTTTGGGATTTTAAATGAAATACTCTCCCTCAACATATGCTCATGATTATTTTCAGAAATTTGCATATGTGGAAAGAGTTGGCACTTTTTGAATTGATCCACTCTTAATAGTTATGTACCCGAGGGACACGTTTACGTTGCTTAGTTAAAGGGATGCATTATCAGCTTTTAGGTGATAACTAGCCCTAATAACTAACTTGATGTTGTTAACATTCCTAGAAGGAATTTAGACCCGTCAAAGTAAACAACGAGAAAGAGTTTCTCGAAACGGTACTTTCTAATCGGATAAATCCTTTCGAATTCAGACATTTGTTGTTTCGTCAATTCGTGGGTCAATTCTGAGTCGAGCTCGTACGAGATAAGACTTTTTGACATCATATTTTAATCACTTTCTTTTTCTCCCCCTCAAAAATAGCATATCAAATATTGTTTTTGTAAACAATTTTGATTAATATATGCCTTTTTGAGTCTTATGGGGAGAGATCAACAAGATTTGAAGATTTAAGAACGATGTTTTGATTCAAGTACTCCCCCTCAACAAGTGATTACTTATTGAGGTGTAATACTTGTCTTTTGAGCAGATTTGAAAAATACTGAAAGGTTTGATTAAATCTACTCAAAAGTAAGAAGCTTTCGCTCCTTATATTAGGATTGTGGCACTGATGCGTACCACAGGGTCCTTTCATTACAGAGTGCGGGTTGTACACTGTTATGTGTGCACAAGCCTTAATAATTACAAATCAAACAATATTAGAAACATATTGAAATTTTTGTACCAGAAGTATGGGAGCGGAGCTAAGCATCGAAGACTGTGAACTTTGGATCAGGTCGGCGAAATGTCAAGACCGGAAACGATGGTCGAACACCAATATAGCTTTCCAACCTTCTGATCTGTTGTCGTCGATATAGCCTTTCTTCAATCGTATGGACAAAGTTTCTGATCATTCGGCGTCCATTAGCTTTCCACCTCGTTGGTCTTCCCTCTTTCAGCCTTTTCTTTTCATCCTCCAACCTTTCTGCTAGCCCATTACGAACTCGTTGAAGTGTGACATCACAAAACTTAGGAATCTCATCGAACCGCATGAAATGAATATTGTTTTTGCTGTTGAGGTATGTGATTCCAAATGCCGGTTGTTGTACGAGAGAGTATTGTGACATCCCAGTGATTTCAGGAATCAGGAGTTGTGGTTCAGTAAGGTTGATGGTGTTCTGATAACTTTCTACTCCCAGCTGAAGATCTTCCACCCTTTCTTGAACAATTAATCGTCTGATGTGAAGTAGGAGAGATGCGATGAAGTTGTACTGTGTGTCTTGTTCAAAGTTGAGTAGCTTTCCTTGAACTTTCAGTAGATACATATCTTCAATGTCGTTCAGGTTCAAATCAGGGAAGTCTGCTTCACAAAACTTGTACTTCTTCTCGTCTGTTCTCTTGACGATTATTTCTTTCATGAAGGCGTAGTTGAATTTCTTCTCTTCCAAGATCTCCAATACAGCAACAATACGCTGTGAGTTCTTCACATTTTCACTCGACTTTAGATGAAGTCTGTGTGTATAGCCGAGCCTTCGTCTTTCAGGCCAATGTTGAATTCCCAGAAGAGCGTCTTTGTTGTATTCGACAACTGATTTGCAGTAGATTGGTGCGAGCTCTTCAATGTCTGGCAATTCATATTGGGCAGCTGGAATAGACAGTGTGAGTGAAGATGCATATCGCTCCTTGGAGGTCTCATGGGCAGTCTGGAGGTATCGAAAGTCATTATTGAAGAAGCGTCTGAATGGGATCTTTGGTTTTTCTGGAAAGCCAAAGAGTGGTAGAGGTTTTGTCCAGTCGGTGAAGTAGGGTTTCTTCGTTTCAGTATCGACATTAGATTCAGGGTTAAGCCAGTCGAACGAGCCAGATAGTGCACAGGCTATGTTCTCCATGTGGTAGTCCAATTCAACCTTGTTCCCTGATCTCTTCTTGAGAAAGTCCATTGCTTCATGATTGATCCGCTTCAGTTCAGTCTTTGACAAGATAAAACCACAAATCAACAAAGTAAAAAACCTAGGCTCTGATACCACTTGATAGGACCGAAGTTTATTGTGATTTGTGGATTCGGGAGGTCGGGTAACATGGAAGAAGATGACCTCCATGGTTAGTGAGAGAAAGTAGAGAGAGAAGGGAAACTAGTGTGTGTTTTATTGATAATGAAAAGTGAAAGGAAATTACACAAAGTCTCACCCCTCCATGAAAGTATGGAGGGGTATATAAAGGCCAACAAACACATAACTTTACAATAATAACGTTTCTAGTCCATGTGTTTGTGCCTTTCAAGATAGATAATGTAATCCCGTAAATGTCGTTCCATTTACGTGTTAGAACCATAAACTTAGGTTCTAACAGTTCCATTCTTTTTAAGTTGCATTGTTGTAAGTATCCAAATTATTTCTAACATCATGTCTCTCACTTTTTCTGCTTGCAGCTACTGATGTACTTGAAAAGAAAGTTTGGGACAATGGGAGGCTGTATGAACACGCGGCAGCAGAAGAAGCACCACCTTTTCATCCATCTTTTTTCAGCATTATGCTGGTAAGAAATAGGGGTTGTAGAAATAGCACCTGGAGGGGAAAAATACACATGATTGGTTCGAGTAATAGGTTGAAACGGGTCACTTTTTAGTAGTGATTTGAAACGTGACTGACAGGGCCGTCTCATGGTTTTTGGAGGCCCTGTGCCAAAATTTATTATGGGCCCTTGATCGACGAAACTTTTAAGTACACGTAGAAATGGTTGATCAATATTCGATTAGATACTGTAATTTAGATATGTTACAATAGCAGTGGTAGCTTATGCATTTGTATTTTTTTTTAATGTTTATGTATCTTTTATTTTTCTAAAATATTTTTCTTAATCTTGAAATTGTTAAAAATCTGTGAAATTAAAATTCTTAATTTTGGTAAATGGTCGTTATAAATAGAAGTTCATGTAGCTCCTTTCTTGAAAACATTACTTTACAACCGATAATTTGTACAACTTTTAATAATGGTGTTGAATTTATCAAGTACCATAATTTAGAGGGGCTAAACTAAAAGATTACATATACATATACGGTTGAAAAGAAAACTTTTTTTTGGCACCACAATAAACCCCTTTCGGGTCATCTTCTTCCCAAGAAACATATTCCCCTTTAACACCATACAAAGCTCTGTACTTTTTAAAGCTTCAATAATTAGTTCATAAACCTGTAATTTTGGTGGCCCTACTTGGTTGGTGGCCCTGTGCCGATGCACGTGTCGCACCCCTTTACAGCCGGCCTTGGTGACTGATCAAGTTCTGTTCACCTATCATTTCTGCATTATTTGATTATTCTAAGGATAAGGAAAGAATTAGTTATAAATGTAAGAACATGTATATGATGATTATTATAATCGAAATCTCTTTATAAACTGATCTAGGAGGTTTTCAACCCGTTTGGCCTTACTCATTTTACCCAATCAGTTTTTAACTAAAAGAAATTTACTATATCAGTTTAATCTTTTTGTGGAAATGGAGAGGATTGCAAAACAACGATATCTGAAAGAACCGGACTCAATCTTTTTTTGTAAGTCGAAATAGACAAGCGATTGGCGACATTTCTTTCACATGTTTTCAGGTTTAACTTTTACACATTGGTTTCATTATGACAGTTGTCAAATCAACAATTAGCTGTAGTAGTTGTTTTGGAACCTTCTCATTTCCCATAAGGTGTCTCCGACTTTTGTGTGCATACATTCCAATGAATGAAACAGTAACGAATTTCTCTTGACCATTTTCAAACGACCATTGTTCAAAGCTGCATGAAAGGATAAAAGTGTCTTTATGTATGTGTAGGCTTTATATCAACATATAATTCATCTGAACTGAACCAAGAGATTAGGGACCTATATGGATATATCAGGGATTCCATGAAGCCAATATCACTTGGAAAATTTATGGTAAGTTTGACAAATGTAGAAGGTTTACTAGCCGAAAGAGGATTTATATCAACCAACTTCTTAGCTAAATATGCAAGAGTAACATAAAGAGTGAGATACTAACTGTCATTCAAAAAAAAAAGCAAAAGATTATTGTTTATTTGCATGTTATTACTACCTGCTCATGGATGTAGGGAGGAGTTTTTCACAGAATTTGTGATCGACTTTGTAATATTCACCTAAGCAAAAGCCTTTATCATTCATGGCTTCCTACAAATAAACAAATGTGTTAACCTGGTTACTCCAATAAGCACTCATCACTAATATGTTTGATTTGTGGTCTTCACTTACCAACAGCTCTTTCCTCTTTTCAACCAAGAGTTTGGCCGCATCTTTGTTCCCGACAATGGCGGCAATATGAAGGGTTGTGTGGCCCTCAAAGTTTTTGCTTTCAGTTTCTTCATTCCCAATGAAGTTCAGCAACTCTTTCATGAAATTATTCTTGCCTTTTCTAACAGCTAAGTGAAGCAGTGTATTACCATTATCACTGATTACCAATTTGGTTGCACCTTTGCTATTTTTCAGTATGGATTTTATTTTCCACCAATGCCCTTCAATATTAGCATCATGTAACTCCTTGCGATTGGTCATTGCTGATGCCTCGTGGTTTGTTTTCACCACCATATTTAAGTAAACCCGTACATGCAACTCCATAATTTCATTATAATTGTTGATTTCTACTATTAGGAATTGGAGGTGTTTAACGGAGACATACCTGTTGATATTGCGTAGGGATCATATAATTGACTTAAACAATGCCAAATTTCTTTTGCATTTTATCATTAATCCGATCATTCTCGATCATTTCTTCATTTAGCGAATCAATAAGCCAACCAGTGAGAAGGATCTCATATTATTGTATGATCTTTTCGCTCTTAGTCCCCAGCCAATCATACTTTTCATAACCGATGCCAAGCATATTATGACTTCTCATGTGGCATTTCATCTGAGCCTCCCAGATAGGGTAGTTGCTTTTGCCACAAAGCTTCACCGAAACAAAGTTGGAGACGTTAAGATTTGATGCACGTGTGTATTCCAAGTTTTCTATCTCTGTCTCCAAGTTGGATAGTGTGGGAATAGGCGTACATGTGAACACACAGGACTATATTATGACAAGGAAAGACTAGCACGAAAGTGTTGCAAGAAGCATACATATGGGGTTTTAATGGATTCTTTATGCATAAATCAGTATGAAGAAATCCTGTTTCGATGTGATGATCCTCAATCGAGACTCTCCAGCATCTTCTCTGTGAGAAACTATCAGCAAAGACTACACCATTTCTTGGAAATAGGAAGTCAAAGGAGATGAGTGATCAATATCCCCAGCTTCTCGAAATTGCTACAGGTAACATATGCATGTGAGTTTAAATAATTTTTAATCATGGTAAGCTATTGAAGTTGCAGGCAGAGACTATAATGTGAGTCCAACCACTATTGTCTCAAACGAAAAAAGCTTCTACCCACCCCTCTTATTAGTGTCACTATGATTCAGGTAGTGATATCATGAAGAGAATCGCAACCATCAATGGACTATTGGTATTTAGATGCCAATAAACATATGATGTTACAGATGTCAATAAAGTCATCACCACATCCAAAATCGTCAAAAGGTTTATATTTGTGCTTTACACTTTTGTTTCATTTGGCACACATAGCTATAAATTGGTCATTGTTTAAGTCCCTAAAAATGTTTTTTTGTTATAGCTCTTAGAAAGAAAATGCAAGAGCCATCTTCAGAATAGAAGGCCGATACAACTTCCTCAACAGTTTTATTTAAAAATTCAGATTAACAATGGTATAAAAGTAGTTTTCATGTAACAATAGCCAAACCATCAGCTATTTTTAATAAATGGACAAACAAGCCAACAGGGGCCTGCTCAGACATTACTAAAAATCGACCCATGTCAACCCGTTAACCACCCCACCTACCAGTCCAATTTGCAATCTTTACTGCTAATCGTCTATTGGTATTTAGATGCATATCAAAATAAGTCAAAAATTGTTTTGCAGGTAGGAGGATCAAGGCAAAAGGGAAAGGCAGTTAAAGAATGCAAAATTGGTATATTGTCTCTCCCTTTTATAGCTACTCACGAATGAGTCAATTCAGTTATGTTGTGTCTCTAACGGGTCAAACACTTGAAAAATTAGTATAATTTTTTGGTATGCTTCTTACTTGCAGGTGCAAAAAAATTTACCCCAAGGAAGAAAAAGCCTAAGGTATTATTCTACCTTTGGCGTGTATTCACAACATGTTTATATAAGACAAGGTAATGTTATTCGAATTTAGCCTTCGATGTTTGTGTGTTGCAATATCTAGAGTCATGATCTGTCATTTGTCATCTGCATTTGATTATGTTCTTTACAATTTTAAAGCCGACTGTTTGAGAATCTAAGATACATCGACTTTTATCATTTTAGTATGGGGAGTTAATTTCTATTCTTATTTTCATCCCTTTTTCTTCAATTCTCAGGCACGAGGAGAACCACAATTTCCAGGATCACACCCTGTGTCTATTAGATGGTATATTTTAATGTTAACTTATCTGCTTTGTTTAATTTTATGTCTATCTCCAGTTCCACTTCCAATCCAAAATAAAAATTACCAGTTAGCGGTAACAAAAAGGTGACCGGTTATGGATAGTTTACATGTTTGTTCGTACAAAAGAAACTCTTTCTTTCACTTTTGTCGTTGTCTTCCAATTAAAATAGCCCCATTAAGCATAAACAATGTGTTGATGTATCTTATAACTGATTTGCAGAATCTGGATTATCTAATGACGTTGAAGGTGCATCCAACAGAACTGTAATGGGAATGAGTATTCTAATAGGATCAATATTCATAATCTAACATTGATCGGTTGTCTTTCTCCATCATGGAATTTATTTAGTCCTTTGCTATGGGCATTTATAATTTTCAATAATTTGCAGCTAAAAAGAACTATGGAGACGTTGCTGCACTCTGGCTACCTGTTATTTTGGTGTGTTTTACCTTTATACTTTTTGCAACGTTCTATTGATCTAACACAATGCAAGTAAGCTCCTTATGCTGCAAATGTGTCCTTAAAAATTGTTCTTAATATTTACTTATTATTATCATGGTTGTGATATCTTTGGACCATCGGGAATGTAACAATACAAGTAAGCTGCTTTCCACTTCTTCATTGCTTATTTTTTCATTAATATTTTTAGCTGTTTAAACTTATCATCTGGATACATGCAACAACTTCTTCCAACACTTCATGAACGACCCAGTTATTGTTGAAATTTAGAAAGGCTTGACAAAATATTTGGTCCATGTATCAAATAGTGTCATGGGTCAAATACTAACACTTTCGTCATTTGCTGCAAGTAAAAGAACATTGGTGTGAAGGAATGAACAGGGTCGGGCAATGCAACATCGACATTGTTGACACTCACTTTGAAATTTGAAGGCATAATTAAACATAATAGGCCTAAGTATGACTCTGATTCTTAAGGATAAAATCCTTATGTTCGTAATTTTAATTTGTATATTTGCCGTTTAAGGACCGAATCTAATTTCTTGAAATTCGACTTTGTTATTACTATCAACTCTAATGTAATTAATAATCTTAAAAAGATGGGAAGCATCTTTAAATCACGCACAATCATTTACTGAAGGACTAAACGTAAGTAACTTTGTTCCGTTTATTTTCTATTATTTTATGGATAATTTTGACCAAAAAAAAAATCCATATATGCACGGGGTTATAAACTAATAATCTTGCTGAAATTTTCCTTATTAGTATCGTTGGTCACTGCCCAACAACTCATGAATTTGCAATAGTTTTGACACCTTCTACCCCCTGCACCCTCTTGGAGAGATTGATTAATTAACTTAACAAGTAGCACACTGTTCGTGACGTTACTTGAGAGTTGGCATAACGTTTTTTTTCTTTATGTTATTGATTCCATCGATGGTTTTCAGATACGTTATGAACTTGTGTTCGGCAGGTTAGACGTCTCCTATGCTCTGCAAAATATGTGGCAATTCAAACACCAGCTACCCCTAATGCCTCTAATCAGGACCTTCAACAGGTAATTTATTGCTTTTGGCCTTTATAAATGCTATGGAGAAATGCTATCAATGTCAATATTGTTGCAGTTATTGGTGGTACCCGTAGGGCGATATGCTTTATAGTTATCTTAAGGTTCACCATTTCTGATACATTTAGATGGTATGTTAAAAATGTGTGTTGTGCAGATCAAATAATAGCGGCAGCCAAAAAAAAGGCCAATGATCATTAATATGGGTTCATGAGCAGGACAGTATGCAATAATCACTCATGCTATCTATTCATACACAAAAGGTTTGTTATTTTCAGTAAATAGTATATATTTGCCTACTAAGCAAATAAAGACCTAAGCACCTCATATGTTTTATACTACATCTTTATTATGATGTTTTTTCTTTATTTTATTTCTAAAGGAGGTTTGGTTATGCTTTCTAGATCACTTGCTCCCTACAAGCAAAAAGGTATTCTTGTCAATGAGCTTTTCCTATAGGTGAGACTTAACTCCTTATACGATTTAGTATCTTAATTTTACCTGTCAAAAACCTATAACATGCAAGTTTTTTCTGTATGATTCTTTCACATATCTATATGTAGTTTCTTCAAACTGATATGGGTAAAAAAGAGGGTGTTCAATATAATTGTTTCACATATCTTTATGTAGTTTGTCAACTCAAAATGTTTTAGTGCTAATGGTAAATTGATATTGTATCACTGACTGAACTTATTTTCATTTAGTATAACATACATGCTCATGATATAGCTGTTTTTGTTTACTATTAATAACATGGTAAACGAGTCTATTGATCACAGCTATATATTGCAAATTTCCTTAACTTAATTTTTTCAACGATATTCATAAAGCTAGCCTGCCCATTGGAGCGAACCATGTAACTATGGTCATTAGCCTGTCAGACGCTAAGATACCTTTTAAACTCAACTGTATGCAATTCTTTGTTTCGATTTGTTTTGTAATGCCAAGTAATAAAAGCCAAGGCCAAGTTTTGTCGAAAGTTGGGTTGTTTTTATAGAGGCCGTTTTCTCACACGGACAAGTATATGGGGAAGTCTCAAGAGTGAAGAGCATAAAGGAATTCAATATTTTTTGTTGTGATAGTGATGGTAATTACGCAAAATCAACAACAAATGGTGTGTACAAGAAACTTTATTTCACATTTAAGTTTATTTGATTGTATATACTTTTTTCTTACGTACTAATTCGTAACTTTTTTTTCTCTCATAATACATAAATTATAACTAAAACGAATAACTAATATACATACATGACGAAATTAAAATGTAAATTACAAGTCTTAGAAACTAGTGTGTATATATATATATATATATATATATATATATATATATATATATATATATATATATATATATATATATATATATATATATATATATATATATATTGTGAAGAATCGTTTAGCCCATCTAGGATATAGTAATATTGATTGCACAGCGGAATAAGAACAAGAACATAATCAACATTACTAACAAGGTTTTCTTTATTGAAACATAAATAAACCTACTAATACTATTAAACTACTACACGCTCTATGCGTTTGCTAGACTCTCATTGAAGAGACTATGAATTAATGAGATGCTAATAACCAACGCCCTACCTCCCTTTATAATATCAATATAAAATCATCATAATATATCACTATTCAATATCATTCATATATCGATAGATATATAATGATATAATACAAATGAAATAATAATATAAATAAAAAATAATATATAAAAAAAAAAATAAAAAATAAAAAGATAATATACTACTATATATAATAATAGTATAGTAATATATATTTTTTTTTTTATTATTATATATAAACGTATATACTATAATCATATTATATACCATATTATAGTATATTGTAACCTATATATATATATATATATATATATATATATATATATATATATATATATATATTTAACATTATTTTAATATTCGAGCGCTATCGCGTTAGATTTTCGAAGATATAGTGAAATTATTATATATGATTTGATAATTAATTCGACGGTTGCAATTTGATAGAGGGGTCCATTGCAATGAAAGGTACTTAACATTTTCGCCTTTTCTTGTTGTAATTTCAGATTATAACGGTAATTTAGGATACGTCTGTGTTAACTTATATAGAATATGTACACATATAGTTAGAGGACTATTCTGTAAATAGTAAATAGTAGCAGGGTAGCATATGTAATTAGTTTAAATGTTTGTTATAACCGCCTTAACAGGCTATAAGTAGCCATTGTATTATTTGAACACTTATCACTTTTCATAATAAAATTTCCCTAATTCTCTTAATTGCTTCCGCGTCCATATGGTATCAGAGCCCGAGATGAGCTCGATTCTGATTACTTTTCCGATTGAATCTTAATGATTCTGTTCATCAATCGGTTTGATTTATTGTTCTTTTAATCATTTCAATTGGTTAATTGTTCGTTTATTGAGAAATTAGGGTTTCTAAGTGGTTAATTGTTCGTTTAATTAAGAATTTAGGGTTTCTGAGTGAAATTGATCAATTAGGGTTCTAATTGTTGATTCAGTTGCTCGAATTGCTATAATGGAAGGTGTTAATGGTACTACAGTGAATCAAACAGGTGTTAATGATTCGATCAATGATCCTTTATTCATTGCTAGTTCAGATCATCCTAGAATGACCTTAACCAATAACCCCTTTAACGGAGTCAATTTCAATAGTTGGAGTAGGACTGTTAAGGCGGTTATAACAAACATTTGAACTAATTACATATGCTACCCTGCTACTATTTACTATTTACAGAATAGTCCTCTAACTATATATGTACATATTCTATATCCCTCCCCCTTTAATGGAGTCAATTTTCATAGTTGGAGTAGGCCTATTAAGGTGTTAATTCTAACTATATATTTACTATTTACTATTTACAAAATACTAAAGTGAATCAAACAAGTGTTAATGGGCTAAGTTGAAGTTAGGGTTTATAGATGGATCATGTATGAAACCACCTATTACTGATGTTAAACAACAAAGGTGGGTGAGATGTAACTATATGGTTACATGTTGGATTTTGAATTCCATGATTGCTGAGTTATCTGATGCCTTTTTATATGCTGATTCTTCTTATGAATTGTGGAGAGAGATTTGTGAAAGATATGGCCAAAGTAATGGACCATTGATTTACCAAATTGAAAGGGAACTCAGTAATTTGACTTAGGGAAATCTTTCACTAGTAGCTTATTTCAATAAAATGAAGAAATTTTGGGATGAGTTGCAGAATTTGAATAGCATGCCTGTTTGCACTTGTGGTCACATGAATGCTTGCACTTGTGGGATACTAGAAAAATTTCTTGGGATGGAGAGTAGATCAAGGCTTATGCAGTTTTTGATGAAGTTGAATGATGACTTTGAGTCTGTGAGGAGCCAGATCTTGTCAATGGATCCATTGCCTAATGTGAACAAGGCATATTATATTGTGCAGCAAGTTGAGAAACAGAAACAAGTTACCACTGCTTTTCATGAACCAACTGCACTTTATGCTAGAAACAGACAAATGAATAGAAAAGATAACAAGGGAAGTAACAAAAATGACAAAAAGTTTTGCACTAATTGTCAACAGGATGGGCATACTAATGATTAGTGTTTTGAGAAGATAGGTTACTCTGATTGGTACAAAGGGAAGAGTAATACTAAGAAAAATGTTAGAGTTGCAGCTAATGTGTCTACTGAGTTTGATAAGGGGATGCATCATGATACACCTTTTATATGGAGTTTGAAAATGGGATTGATCAAAAGGTAGAATTGGATCAAAGGATGGTTGCAGCAGTGTGTCAGGAGGTTATGAAGATGTTCAAAGGGAAGAATGTGGCACAAGAAGCCTCTACTTCGCAGGTATTAAATTTTTTGGTTATTCTTATGCTTTGTCATGTAATAATAGCATAACCATGAAGTTTAGTTGGATTATTGACACTGGTGCCTATCTGATCACATGTCAACACCCGCCTCAACCTGTTTTGTTCATCAGAAGGTTTTGTAAGCCAATTAAAGTCTTGATTTTGTGATGAGCGTGCTCAAACACTCATCATTCTTTGGGTCAATCTGAAACGGCAAAACACCTGAAAACACGCAAGGAATCACTCAAATGATGAACATATCCAAGGAATGTTTTTATTGTCC
>LBNU01037164.1:19234-38059 GCA_014162995.1 Artemisia annua | reverse complement strand
GGGGGGGGGGGTAAATTACGATACCTTAGAAAATGCAACTACACTTGATTTTTTTGTCTAATAGTAGATGTGTAATAAAACTAAGAGAAATATTCGTTAGGGCAATTTTAGCGCCAAATTTAAAAATTTTTGCAACATTTAGGAGTAAAACTTTAGTCTTAATAAGCATCTCATGGATAGGAGTTGTATGACTAGCACGAAAAACCGTACCACTCAAAAATTTTCCCCTAAATATGTGAGGTTCGCCCCTAGATTTGTTAGGAAAAGCATTTATTATTAGTGCTTATGAGTGTACCGGTAGTACTTAGATTCTAGAACTTGTGTTAGTGATTCATCCCGAGACCGCTAGTGAGACTACATGTAGTTAGGATTTACTACATGATAAGAGGCATTAGGATAACCCTTGTTTTACACCCGTATTATAATTATGCTGACTTCATTGGTCAAGTAATTTTCCCACACCTTAGCGTTGTACTCATTTTTAGTACACGATACCCCTAATACACCCCTCCGAGCCTATCTTTTTCGTTTCTAACTTTAAGCATTTTACTTAAAGGAAGANAACCATTGAATGCAACCTCCATGCTTCCCAATAAAATCACCACATCCTTTTGTATCCCAAGCAAGTCCAAGAGACCTCAAGTTGGCAACTTCGTATTATCTAGTGTAGTTTGCTAGAAAAGCATAAATGTACGCTTATGTACCAAGGATTATGTTTTAAACATAATCTATTTTAAATAATTCTATTAATGAATGCTTTCGTGTCTTATTTTCATGCATTTCTCTTGTACTACATTTATTCCATGCATCATATATATTGCTTGTGTTCTAAATATTTTTGCAAGCATTTCATAATTCGATTTTTCTTATGACCTTAAAACGAGGGGGAGTATAATTCAAGGGGGAGTTCTACACTCTTCGGGATAACCTTTTCGATGCTAACAAAAAGGGGGAGAAATGGTATAAACTCACTAAATACTTGGATATGTATTAACTTTTGGTTTAATGAGTTTAGAATTTGTAATCATCAAAAAGGGGGAGATTGTTGATAAAAATAATGCATAAAAACGTTATTTATATTTTTTGTTATCCCTATGTTTTGACGATCACAAAATGTAAAAACATTAAACGCAAGATTACTACGTAAACAAGTATTTAGTTACAAATATCATTTCACTCAACAAAATCACTTAAGGTACGAATAAACAAATGTCTAATACATTTTATGATCAAGGGATTTTTATTTAAACATTACAAAGTTTATAAAATGATATAAACACCTTATATATTTTTGAAAAACACTTTTGATAATTAAAGGAAAATGTTTAATTCATAACAAATATATGAATTTAAATTTTTAACCAAAATCAGTTAGTTTTTCACCAAATAAACTTTCACCAGAAAAGACAAAGATTTTTGGCTGTTACAGGAGGGCGGCCCTCTTAATTGTAAGGGCGGCCCCCTTAATTTTAAGAGGGCCGACCACCATTTAAGGATGCCGGCACGCTCCTGTTGTCAGGAATCTTTGCCTATAAATACAGGTTCATTCCTGCATTTTTTTCTCGCCTTTTGCACGAAGTTTTTCAGTCCAAATCATTTCTAAACATCCTTCTAAATCCTTTGATCATAAGATTATAAGTCTTTGTTTCAAGTGATTCAATTCCTCATCATTCAAAGTGCAAGAGAAGAATACTCCTTCAACATCAAGTTAAAGAAGTATTGTATATATTGTTTAGTAGTTGTATATATTGTTTGTAAAGGTGTAGTGTGTTTATAATTAGGAGATTTAGTAGTTCTAGTTGTGAAGAGAAGTAGTGAAGAACAAGTAGTGTTGTGAAGTAGGATTAGTGAAGTTTTGAGAAGTCGTGTAATAGTTGTGGTGTGCATAAGTTGTAATAAGTCGTGAATAGTCGTGAGATTGGTTCTAGCTATTATTAGGACTCGACATTTTGCTTGGTGTCGTTAAATGGTGTAAGCAAAGGTGTGTAAGGTTTCTCCGCCATAAGGGAGCTTGTTGACATAGTGAAGAAAACTCTCGAGTTAGGTGCTCGAGGAGTGGAGTAGGACGAAGAGGAGATTCGTAGCCGAACCGCTATAAATCCTTTGTCTCGCGGTGCTATCTTTCTATCTCTATCTCTTTACTTACTTACTTATTTATTTTGTCATTATATACTTTCTTATATATAAGTGTTTATTATTGTGCAAGTAATTGATCTCACATAAAGTTAGAATCGAAGTTTTTGAAAGCAAAGTTTTTATAAACTAAAAAGACGTAAAACTATTCAACCCCCCTTCTAGTTTTCCACAATTGGTATCAAGAGCCACGTCAAACAAGATTTTTAAAATATATGTATTTAAGACTTGAAATCGATTTATGGAATCGGAAAAATATTTAGAAGGGAACGTTATTTGTAAACCACCATTTCTTGAAAATATAAGTTTTCTTGAATGGAAAAATCGATTCGAAGGTTATGTGAAGTCAATAGACTATGATCTTTGGCATGTCATTTCAATTGGTGATTTTCAACCAATAAAAACTATTTTTGAAGAACAAAATAACTTGGCTAAAATGATTATATACAAAGCTCTACCAAGAGTTGAGTATGAAAGAATATTTTTTTGTCAAACGGCCAACGACATGTGGAAAAGTCTTTTAAACTTTCATCAAGAGGAATGTCAAGCCAAAGAAAATCTTGCACACAAAATACTAGCAAATGAAAGTATAGTAGACAAATATTTAGTTGAAATGAGTACAAGTGCTACTAGTTCAAATCTTTTAAGTGAAGGTAATGATGCCGAAAACCTCATGAATTACGTTAAGAGTAAACAAGAAGGTTGTATAGAGGTGACGATCAAGAAGGAACTAAGTGATGATGACGATTCTATTTCCGAAAGTGAAGACGAAGAATATGCAAAGGTTGTTAAAGAATTCAAAAGCCTTATTAGAAAGCGACAAAGAGCACAAGATAAAAGGAGAACAACCCGAAGGAGAAGATTTTGTGATGAAGACAAAAAGGCTAAGCACGAATGTTTCGTCGCTCAAGCATCTAATGAAATATGTCTAGGGGGAGCTTGTTTATCGTTGATCTCTTCGACGATGCCCTATTTAGGATGATAGTATTCCGTCAACAACGACGATGCCCTTTCAAGGATGCTTGTGTTTCCTCTCCTGAACATCGACGATGCCTTTTTGATTCTACAAAAAGGGGGAGAAGTAATGGGAAAACTCATTAAAAATTTATCAACGCATAATTTTACCTAAAATGAGTTTATATTTTGTAATCATCAAAAAGGGAGAGATTGTTAACACAAATAATGTCAAAAATGTTATTCGCATTATTCGATCTTCTTGTGTTTTGATAATCACAAAATATAAAGACATGTTACGTAAAGTTATGGTTAATAAGTTTTTAATCGAGGAAACTCGTTTCTTCTACGTAGCTACTACAACATCACTTCATGTATGAACAAACTTTATACCGTCATTAGTAAAGTGATCAAAGAATTTTTATTTTCTTCTAAACTTACAGTTTTAAGTTTGACAAAATATTTTCACAAAAGTATTTTTGTGTTTTTAAAGAAATGTTTTATTAAGAAAATATATTCAAAATTCAAATTTGTAACAGCTATATTTCCCCCAAAAACAGTTGAGTTTTCACCAGATGAGTTTTCACCACGTCAGGACAAAAATGGGAGCGTCTGTCGGGACGGTGCTTCAAAGTGGCCGGCGGTCCCTTAGCGATAAAGGACCATCGCCTATATTAGGAACCGCCCAGCTCTTTCCTGTCGTCTATAAATAGTGAACTGTTCCCTTTCAGAAAATTAAGGTTTCCACACACAAAACCTTTCTGTTTTATTTTTCTTTCTTCTTTGATCACTGTAACATGTCGGTATATGTTTATAAGTGATTTCCTCTTCCGCAGAGTGCTAGAGAAAAACTCTCGACGTAGATGAAGATTCGAGATGTTATAGGTGTCCACACACAAACGTAACAAGTGTTATGGTTATAGGTTTTGTAAATATTGTAAATACTTCCGACTTGTGTGTGAGTCGAGGATGGAGTTATGTGTGTGAACTTGGAAGAAGATGAAGATCCAAAAAGTCTTGTAACTAGATTCGTTCATGTATTTGTTGTGAGAAGAGTGATGTCCTAGTGTGTAGGTTAGGACTTAGTTGAGTCATTGTGTGAAGGCTTGGATCGGGTGATGATCCAAGTAAGTCTTGTGTGAAGGCTTGGTTCGGGAAAAGAACCAATTCACTACTACAAAAAATCTCACAGAAACAAGTCAAAATGGCAAATGAAGAGCGGTTTTGGACCACTCTCTGAAGGGGGTATCTCCATGATCGAAACATATAGAAACCGGTTTGGTAACCTGTTTCTATTAGAAGCATCGACACAGGTTTTCTCCTAAAAATAAGTCTCCATTAGAGAGTAAACAAACATACTTTTATTTGACATTGACATTGGTTTTCCCACGACCTATCTTTATAGAAGCATCCAACCTCTCTTTATATAGAGTAAAAAGATATGTTTTTATCTCAAAAACCTATCTTTTTGGTAAATCTATTTTATTAAAAAAAAAATCATTTCTAAAATTTTCCAATTTTTTATAAATTGGAAAATTTTAAAAATGATTTTTTTAATAAAGAAGTATATATATAAATGCAGCAAATGTATATAAATAAAGTGATTAAAATACACTACAAATGTCGAAATCAACAAAGTAAATTAAGATAATATGTTCCTAGACAAAATCCAAATTAAAACACTAGAATTCAACAAACTATAAAGAAAAATACTAGAATTCAACCTAATTGAACATCAGTATTTGGGATTAATAGCGCCACAATGTAAACAATGCACCAATGATGGCGTTCAGCTCTTTGTTCTCTAATGGACGCTCGTCACTCCAAGGTACCTACATGTAAATTAATAAAATAATTGGTTATACAAAAGCCAAAACGGTTTTCAGTGCAAGAATTAAATTGCCAAGTTATTCAACAATGGCAAATGACACATCATAAGGTGATCAATCATGTCATTAGCATCAAAGAAAAATAAAGTAACAAGCGTACATTAGCCTAAACCTTAAGTATACAAAAAATTACCCTAAATCCTACATCAACCTTTGGATGTTGTAATCAGCAAGTGTCCAACCATCCTCTGATTGCTTCCTGGCAAATATCAATCTTTGATGGTCTGGCAGGATACCTTCTTTGTCCTATAAATCAAATCACACGGTTAGCAAAATGCCTATTAGAGAACAAAAAGTATACTGATGCGGTAATAAAAAGCTTATTAGTTTTGCATACTGATTATTTGAATCTGATTACAATACGTATCCATACATATCCTAAAAGAATAAAGAACTATGCCACCTCAAGTAACTCACTCACTCTGTATGGCTAAGACAGAAACTGTCCATCTCATGAGTTCCATCTAAAAGTTTTAAGCTCTTCGGAACACGACCTGCGATGCACAGAAAAAAGAAGAGCATGTTTAATCAGATAGGTATTACAATGATGCTAACTAAGGTATGAAAAGTGTGTTACACGAATTTTGAAATCCCGGTCAACAGTAACAATGAACTTCTCATCGGGTGAGAACTCCTGCAGTGTGACACGTCTATTAGTAAATTTGTTTACTTTAAGAACTGTACACATCAAGAAAAACACTTACAAGAATAGTGATGATGCTCAATAGTGGGCAAAAAGCGGTGATGCCTTCTTTTGGACTAATGTTTGATCATCACTAACCTCGTCCATTGTCAAGAGAGTGCGGGATGTGAAAAAGTATTACAATATACATTGCATTCTAAATTAAGTTTTCACTTACAGATCGTTAAGCAAAGTGAACAAATCCAACTGAAAATATACCCTTGCTGCACCACCACTTTGTCTACCTGAAAGATGAGCATGCATACAACTAAGATTTACACACACTAATCTATGAGAAAATATTAAAATAGGAGTTGAAGCATTCCTGACCTTCCCCAAAGGAACTAATAATTTGTTCAAGTAGTTTTCATCAGTACTTGAGGGTAGGTTCCTCACAATTGCTATTTTTATCTTGATATATATACAGAATGTAGTTTAGAATAATAATGCATGATAATTTATTGAGTTGAACACCTTTGCAAGTTCATCAGGATCAACTTCATTATCCTCTTCAGCCCACTTAACAGATGGATGCAGCGTGCCACCTAAAACAAAATCTGGCTTAGAACCAACCCTAAACGCACGTGCCGCAGCCTGAGATTAAGACATTACAGTAGAAATGTTTAATGTATGCGTGACATAGTTATGCAATTGTTATTAATATATTTGAATTATCTAAACAGAACAGTCAAAATATATGTAAACGATGCACAGATATGTAAATTTTAATCATACAATCTAGTCCAATGTATTTTCGATTAGTCAACAAGATGAATGAGGTACAAGAAAAATATATGAATGTTAATCATATGTGGTAAATTAACATAATACACGACACCTACCTGCTTGTATCACTGCTTCAACCTCCTAGACTATGTCGACAACTGCTGATTCTCCACAATACCTACAATATTCATGCGAAAAAAGATTATAGACTTATTGTTTCATTGATCTAATATATCACTTTAAAACTTGAGCTATAAGTTTTTGTCAAAATTCAAACCTTGATAATATGGCCTAGCATTAACAGAGTGCCATGTTTGTGTCATATATAGCTTACAAATAGCCTTACACACGTATTGATTTATATTTAGTGCTTTCAAAATTAACAAAATCATGTATTGAAATGTTTATAATAATACTTCTAATTCTATATATTAGCAACCCATTCAGTAGTTTGAATTAACAAACATAGGACGTATTGATAAAGCTTTAAATAATAGCAATTACAAATCAGCCAAAATCATTAGTATGATCCCTTCGGCAAGCAAATAGAAATTCACATATATGTTCAATAATATCAAGTATAAGCATTCTTAAAACTTCCAAACATAGTACTTGGTTCATTCTATCAAAAAATTTGATGAGACAGAACCAAACTTTATGTGTGTCTCACAAAATAAGTTTTGCATGTTTAAGAAAGTCACAGGTATCAAATCAATTACATTAACTTTTCTCTTGATACTTTGATATTGCTACTATTCATCTTAAACCCTGTTTTGGGTAATATATTACTTCTTAAAATTTGAATTAGAATTACATAATTATATAATCAATTCATTAAAGTAAGGGACTTTCTTATACCAACTGGTGACATGCTTTCGAATATACGTATTCTTAAAAGATAGAGCCAAAATCCAAATTAGTTTTGACAAATTCTAAAAACCATTACCACAACAGCTGGCTCATAGTAATCACAGTAGACACGTGTCCAAACACCCCTTGAACGAACAATCAATGTTCCATTTAAAGTTTGCACAGATCATGATGACTCGTATCTCGCATCCAAACTACTCCCTATATTTCACATCCCCTGTCGCAAATAATTTTTATTGCAATGACACCATTATGTATCTCTGTTGGCCTATAAAATACATATAATTGTCATTAAAAAATAAAAAAGAAAAAAACCAATTTACCTTCGAGAATCTGGTAACAAGAGAACCTCAACTTGTGAGTTTGAAATAGTGAATTGACAAAAATATTTCAAAGTTATGAAACTCTCAGTTCTCGAGTTTTAAGTGAAGGGAAATGGAAAAGAATAGGAAAGGGAAAAGAAAGGGAAAAGGAAAGTAAGTGTTAGTTGTTATGTTCTTGAGATAGAGGAAAGGAAAAGGAAAGTAAGTATAATCATTTTCTTGAGTGGGAGGAAAAGGAAAATAACTTGGTTAAATTACTTATTTGCCCTTTCTTTGTTAATGTCATATCTTCTAAAAAGGATATATTAGTCTTTACACAACATAAGTTTCCTTTACTTTCCTTTTCCTCCCAAAAGTGGGAGGAAGATTTACTTAACTAAACTTCCTCCCTATTTCCTTTCCACTTCCTTTTCCTCCCTTAAAAAAAACTCAAGAACACAAAAGCCTATCAATTTCCTTTCCTTTCCTCTTCCTTTCCAACTCGAGAACTGAGCGTAAATAAATTTGGGAATATCTAAAAGATGTACGCCAGTTTATTTTGGATTAAAATAAATGACCGCCAAAGAAAAAAGTTTGGAATTTTAGATCGCGCTCAATTTGGGCGCCTAAATTTCGATATTTACAAAAACAGCTTTTTTTCTAAATGTTTTTTTTGGTAAACATGGATTCGGAGTCGACATTGCGAGCCAACTAATCCCACGGCTACTACTCTTTTTAGATAGTCCGAATTCGGCGTAGGTAAACCTCCGTGGCCACAAGGGGATTAATTTTCTCCATTGGATTCGAACCCTTGACAAAAAAAGAAGAAAAAGAGTATTTTTTTCAAAAATTTAAAATAGTGTAAAAATCTTATTACTAATAAAACGGGTAAACTAACTCGGTTTTTCTTGTTTACGTTATTCAAAGAGGGCGAGATTTTCAACTCAAATACAGATGATGTGCGAGTTGCAAAACCGAAGTTTTACAACCCTTAGTCAGTGTAGTAAAGGTAAGACCGGGGAATATTATTCTCTAGAGGAATAGTGAGGTAGATTCGAGATGTATGAAGGTTCTATCTAAAGGCGGGGGGAGATTAATTTATTTCATATTTTAATGATAGCGGATAAAAATCGGGTATTTAGGAGATTTGTTTTTTGGGTAAATTGGTTAATTCACCCCGGTAAAATATATTATCCAAAAAAACGTTGAAGTACAAAGGACGAGGGTGACTTCCCTCGCCTCAGTCCCTTAGGACACTTACAGACACGAATATAAGAATGACACACCATTCATATAACTTACAATAAAATGAACCTACCAATAATGACAAAAGTACATAAAAATTTATAATACTACTCAAGAAAAGTACTTGAGCCTTCTATATCACTATGTGGTCCACCTTAACTTCCATGAAGAATCCACTTATAAACATCCAAGCAATCTTCAACATATAATCTGTTTGTAGTAGCGAAGAACACCACAAACAAAACCTTCATAAAACATAAACATAGGGTGACTCAACCCTAACTTCCAGCAAATACGAACCCAAGACCAAAGTAGGAATCAGCAAATAGGTCTTTGATGATCCAAAAGAACTTGACTTTACATCTCTCTTTAACCCACGACCAAATACTGACATCATATATGAATTAAACAAAACTCATTAAAAGAGTACCAGCAATGAACATCCACACCCTAGCGAGGGTGCACTTCTAGCGTCACATAGCATTCTACATAATCGAAACCCTAGAATAGGGTATCTTAACCATAAAGAGCATCACACCATACCCCAACATGCCTCAAAATAATAGTATAAGCAGCAGCATGAGGGGTATATCAACCCAGAAGAAACCGAACCCTAAAAGAAAATCAAAACCCTAACAAGAGGAAAATCGATTGCAATGATATTGTAGGGATTCAGTAATAAAAACCCTTACTGCCCCTTAAAAAACGAAACTCTAAAAAAAGAGAATCGAATAGAATGAATTATGAGCAGTAATAAGGAGATCGACCCTATAAATATATATGCGATTAACAAAAACTGACTTATGAATCAAGAATTTAAGGGGATCGATATACAAAAACCGACATAAAAGGGATAATCCAACCCTAAAGAAAAAACGATTACATTATAACACGTCAAGAGAAGACGAATTAAAATAAAATCGATTGAGTTAGGGATATGTAGGGTTAAGAAAATCCTCCAACCGCCACATCTTGACTGTAAAACAAAGCCACATGATCGTATTGCATACCCAATAACAGGTTAGAGGGTAGAGAGGACGAGAGTGGATTTGTTTTTGGCCAGAGAAGGGTGAGAATGTGGCGGCCGGAAATCACCAGAGAGAGAGAGAGAACTTTTAGGGTTAGGAGATTTGTTTTAAACTAATAATTAAGCTAAATGTGGGAAAAGTAAAATAACAAGAAAACAAAGTTGTGGTGTGAACTTATATATGAGAAAAGCTATTCATCTAGGGTGCACTACTCATTATTAGTGATTTAACTAATCCTAATTGTCTCACCTTGTTCAATGCAATGTGAGATATTCCTTATTACTGATTGTTTGTTAGTCATTCACACGTGAATGCAATAGCCTAAGTGAAGGGAACCTAAAAATACGTAAGCATCACCAAATACCTAAAGCACGCTTTAATAAACAATCTAATCAAACAACTGATTCTATGTATTTAATTGGCTATATCCGGTTAACGTTCAAGCTATGCTCTGTTGGGAGTTAGAAAGCTGACTAAATTCATCTGAGTATTGTCAACCCGTGATGAACTTTTGTCCTTCAACTTCAGTTCCTTCTACATATTAGTTGACCCGCATCAGCTAGAAAGTATGTCTCTACGTAATATTTGACTTCCTAAACGATGTTTATGAATTGAACTTTGCTAAGGTTATTCGCTGACTTTATTATCACTGACTTTATTATCAGTGAGTCTGCTGACTTAGTTTTTGTTTAGATCCCAACTAGAGATTGTTAAACACTGAATTGGCCCAACAAGAAGGTAGGAAGTCAAACTGGTTCACAATAGCTTCTTGATGATATCAAATAAGTACATATTATTGTCATCATTATCCTATTTATTTGACTTGTTTTATTACATTATCTATGAGAATCGATACTTAATAGTTTACTTTAATAATTCTCAGGTAAAAGCAATCAATTGGTGAAACTTGGTGATTTTGGATGAATTATGGAGCAAAACAAGCAAGATGTCAAAAGTCTACTGAAATCCAGAAGATGCGCCGTATCTCTGTCAACAGATACGCCGCAATATCATACTTAGATGAATTCGAAGACCATTTCCTGACTTTGAAGAATGCGCCGCATGGAATTCTGCCATGCGCCGCTTATGAAACTTTGGTCAACGAAGAAGATCAAGCTTGTTCTACTCCAGATACGATGCATTATACTTCTGACATACGGCGTATCACTATCAAGACTTCACCAGATACAATCCAAGACACTGAAGGACATGCGCCGCATAAAGATTCAAGTTACGCCGCATCTGAAGACGGTGTACAAATATTCCAGAATATATTAATCTTGGACCCCATGCGAAATTAAGTCAATGCGCCGCATCTACTTACTCAATGCGCCGCATCGATCCCTCAGACAGAAACTATAAATACCCCAAGACCTAGACGAATTTTGTATGCAACATAACCCTAAGGAGATGAACTCAGTCGAAGAAGCATCACAAGACACACCCAAATCGAAGATATTAGTGCTGTAAGAAGGGCCTGCATGTATTTAATTCATTAAATAGTTTTGTTTTATTGTAATAGTACGCTTTAATTCATCAGGATTGATGCGCTGACACCGACCACCAAACCTTACCCCCTAAAATTGCTTTCCCATCAATTAAATTCTATATGATGATGTCGTTGGTGACTTATATTAGTGCATTGATAACCTCTGTGTTTAGTTGAGTCTTCTGGGCTACCATACCTGTTCCTCGCCTATTTAGCTGATGTCTTTAGATAAATAGGATAAACATAAGTAATCATTAAGAGTTTACTCGCCGATATAATGAGATCCAACAAGAAAGGTTAAATTACAATACACTTCATATAGAACTAGCAATAAAACAAGTGACAAGCTACTTAACTATCAGGACAGGCCTTCTTCTGCTTCTAACTATCTATCTGTGTACGTGTTTGCTATTCGTTGATTTGTGCTCATTAGTTTAATTTACTGTTTAATGAAACCAAATTGTGCTAGTCTCTCAGGCTGAACCCCCTTTCGTTAGATTAGGCTGTAAAACTAACCTAGGATATTAAAATACTGATTAAGTTAACTAGATAATACGTTCCACTCTTAGTGATCGACACTCTACTTACCATTATATTCATACTGACCGGGTACACTG
Organism: Artemisia annua; assembly: GCA_014162995.1. Classification (NCBI taxonomy): domain Eukaryota; kingdom Viridiplantae; phylum Streptophyta; class Magnoliopsida; order Asterales; family Asteraceae; genus Artemisia; species Artemisia annua. The sequence continues at coordinate 26,124 of LBNU01037164.1, read as the reverse complement.
CTCGTTAAGTGTGTGTGTTATTGATAAGTTGGCTAAATATAAATTTAAAACTTGAGTAAGCATTAATACTGCTAAACCGCAACGACACATCGCGACCGCATCAAGTTTCTAGCGCCGCTGCTGGCGAGCGAATTGTTATTATCTGTTAATCTGATTAGTAATTTAATTAGATTTTTTTATTACGTTTTTATATTCTAACCACTAACTTGTTGTATATTAGTTAGATTGCATTCATTGTATAATTTGCATTTTCATTGTTTTTGTGTGTTTGTTTTTCTTTGTTTTATTAGATTTTAGTTTTTCTTTTATTTTTCTGCATTTGCATTACACTTTGATCGTTCCACTACTCTCGTGCACAAGTTAATTGATTTTCAGGATAATGGATGAATCAAGCATCGCTATGGAAGACTACATTCTGAACCTAACTGGAGATGCTAGTTGGAATAATCAAATCTTCGATTACTGGAAACTTGCAATAAACTGGAGATGCTAGTTGGAGAAGACTCAGTGCAGGTAACATTGAGTATCTTCAATTCTTTGAAATTAAAATCCAGCTATCTTTTATAATAATTCACTTAGCTATAAGGAGGGTTCTTTACAAAACTTCTCCCAAATATTTGATGATAAAAGTGAATTATCTTTACCTAAATACGGTTATTGCATGTTCATGTCTGAAAAGAAAGTTTTTACGAAACGGTTTGTTAAAAACGAGAAATTTGATAAATTAAAGAATGATACAAACATATTTTCTTATAAATTACCTAAATGTAAAAATACAGAAATCCACAACGAAAATTGCAATTCCTGTAAAAATTCCTCAGACATTGATCTATGTAATACATCATGTCCAAATCATGATCTCAATTTTAATAAGCTTAAAATGATATTTGTTCCTAACCATGGAATAAATTATTATTCACTAAACAACGAGATTATGATCCGCAATAGAATGGTTATGCCAATTATTCTTATTTTGAATTTATATATATCATATGGTATACCGTTTGACCCTAAATTGGTGTATAAGGAAAAGTGTTGCGGAGGCTAAGGTACGTTCCCTATTGTAAATTTGTTTCACTGGCACAAAATACGGCGCATCTAAGTACTCTAAGCGCCGTATCTATAACCAATTATGATACATTGACCAGTCAACAAAAATTAGGTAAATATGGCGCATCACAATTCCGTGATGCGGCACATCGATTTTACCCTATAAATAAGAACGAGATGCGCTGGATTCTCGTTTTTACCCCTAAATATACGCATAGTTAAAACACACATTCGCCAATTATCCTCGTAATCTCAATCAAATCCGTCGATTTTAATTCCAAACCTATCTTTGACAAGCATAAAGGTAATTATTCCATTAATGTTGTTCAATTTTACGATTATGCATTTTTGAAAAATTTTAGGGTTTATATTTATTAATCAATCTAGTGAGGAATAGGTTTTGGGGTTATTATTAGCAGGATATAAGAACGATTTCACATAAATTAATTTTGGATTGATCATTGTATTTTGCCCCAATTTGATTCGAGAATTAATTACGGTATGGGGATGTTTGTTTTTAAATTTTGGGGGGGAAATAAGAATGAGGGTAAATAGATTTTGATAAAATGGGTAAATAAGACTCGTGATGCTGATGGTTGGTTTGCGTCACGGGATCGGATTCTTGGAAAACGTGCCTGCCTATTTTCTTTTATACTGATACTTTGTAAGATGCGGCGCATCTAAGTTATTTGATACGGCGTAACAAATTTTTTTTAACTTAACTACTTCCACCTTTGTTGCGCCATATTACGTAATTGGAAGCGACGCATCTGCCATGTGTCACACCCTGAATTTACCTGATTGGCAGCGGAATGGAATACCTGGGTGTAACGTTCATGGCATCTCATACAATGGTTATATTGAACGACCTAAAGTGTCATTTTGAAAATACATCGTTTGATCATTAAAAATATCAGAGTTTACAAAATAGGTCCCAAAATGGTGTTGCAAGTTCTTGAAAATAAGTTTATCATGATCAAACATTACATAAGTGCTTGAAAATAAAAAGGTGAGACGCGTCGACTCCGCGACTCCAAGTAGGTCCAAAATGCATGTCATCATGATGTCTTAATTACCTGAAAATACATTGCTAAAAACGGTCAACAATAATGTTGGTGAGAAATCATAGGTTTATAAAAATGAATGTTATACGGTAACCTCAAGTATAATGTGCAAGACATATGTCTCATGAAAAATTATACAATAGACCTTAAGCTCATGACCCCGAAGCTAGACTGATGAAAATGCCCCAAATGGAGTGCTTTGCCAAACACCGTGAATGTATGAAATGAAATGCATCCGTTTGACTGTTGGTGATACCAACGCGGATGGAGGCGTCACCCTCAATAGATCTGTCCACTCACCTTCGCTTGCTCACAATTAACGGTTCATGATGTACTAAATAGGGGACTTTAACATGGCAAATGCGGTAACTTAAGCAATGTACATGAATTTGATACTTTGGCCCGTATGGAAAATGGTGCAATGTATTCTCCCCCAGTGGGATTTGAAAACAATAAAAATGTAGACGGGGCTATGAAAACTCACCTGTAGTGATGGAGCAATGTACTATGAAGTGAACTGAAATAACAAGGCGCAACTCCTAGCTGCAACCTAATATGAATGAAGTATAATCTAATTTAGATTATGTATGATGTTATGAATGCATGTGCATATGTTATCTATACCACTCATGAAATTTTGAAATGTTTATAATTGTGAAAATTATACTTTATATTATCACACCAAGTCATATAGTGCTATATGTGTTTATATAGTGAAAAAAAATGTTTTATAATAGTCATATAGTGAAAATATAACTTTCGTCGAAATTAATATACTTAGAAATTTCTGAAAATAGTTTTGAACAACATGTCGCAAAATAAGGTGTATCTCGGTCGTTATAAGCTCATTTTCTATGTTCTTTATGTCCGCGGATTTGTGTTACAATGTACTAATGAATTCTTGATAGCTTGGTGTATTTTATTAGTGTTAAGGGTCCTGTTTTGTGCCTATAAAAATATACATCAGCAATGCATTTTCTGAAAATTTATTTATAGTTATGTATATTGTTTTTGGCGTAACTTTCTCGTCGTAGACTCATTTTAGTCCATTCAAGCGGCTACGGTTTCCTTATTAAATGTACTTTCTGAGTATATGGTCTAAAATAGGCCATGAGTTGCTGAATTCTCCAGATTTTACAAAAATGTCCAGGCTGTCCCAAATTGTTCAAAACAAAATTTGGTATAACTTGTTTTTATCATGTCTTTTTCGTTATAAATCCGTTTTTACTCGTTCTTGTGGCCATGGCTTCGTCTTAGAGTGTATTTTCTTTATCTCTGGTCAAAATTTAGTCCATACCTACTGAGTTTACCATATTTTAAAAATAAAACTAGTAGCTTATATATATTGTTAATAATGGTTTTTCTATCTTGTAATTTGTCCAAATTCATCACCAACAACATCAACACATCCCTTAATCTACCATGCACCTTCCTAGGGTGCCATGGGTTCCTAAATTTCATTTAACCAATTCTCCTCACCAAATATCTCTTAATATTAATTTCTAGCTCATAAAAATTAATAAAACATAAAATAGAGTGGTATAAATTACATATTAACTTGCATGTGGAAATAAAATGATATGGACATTGTAAAAACATTGTAATATTATGAAAAATAGTTTGGTTCACTTACTTGAAGGATTAGATGATTTTTAATGATAAAACCTAATTACTTCTTGAGTTTTTATTTCAAAACTCTAAAAAGAAGTACTAATATGACTTGATTATTACTTGATCATGAAAAATTGATGAATTTCTTCTTGGTTCTTGTTCTTGGTCGTTCATAACAAGGAGAGGAAGAGAAGCATAATTTTTTTTAATCTAAAATTTGCATGTAAAATGAGAGTTTGGTGAAAAATGGTTTATATACTCCTAGTAAAATAGTTAGGGTCCAATGAGAGGCATTTTGAGTGGGAAATGAGGTGGGATGGGCTCAATTAAGGGGAACAGGTGGGTGAGGTAATGTTTATTTTGTGTATATTTTGTTAAATTAGGTGTTATTTGATGTATATTGTTAGTAGTTTTGGTATTTTCGGGTACCGGGTTAACTAGAAATAAATTTTAACGGGACTAAATGTGACATAATAAAGTCACAAAAATTATAAAAATAAATTTTGTATAAGTATTGGGTGTTTGAATAATTGTTGTTTCATTATAACGAAAACCGTCGTAATTAAATAACGTTAACGATATAAAATAAATAAATTTCCAAAATATCGAGTAAACTAATTTTATAATATTTGTAACATTGTAATGAGTGTAAAATTATATTAGGACCATTGTGGGAAGTGTAGGATGTGTTGTTCAAAATTATTGATCGCGTGTTAACATTTATTTAATAAAAATAAATATATGTAAATTGAAATTATATAACTCCTACGAGTGGAATAGTATGCAAATGATGTAGTGATGAAATGTAGACTAACTCTAGTCTATGAAATGTATTATGAATTATGTCTCATGATCACATGGTTAACCCTTCCCGGTTATGAAAAATGAATACCCGTAAACCTAGTTTACGTGAAATGATGAATTGTGAAATGATGAATTGAAATCTGTGAATAGTAAATTGTCGAGACTTGGGAAAATGACCTGAAATTGAGAATTGTGACAGTTGCCCACCCAAAAAGGAATTCAGTCCCTGAATTCATCTAGTGTTGGTCTCTGAAGTAGACTCGGTGAAAAGATGTCGGTATTTGAGTCGCATTTGGTCTTCCCGTTCCCAAGTAAACTCGGGCTTCGAGAATTCCAGCGAACCTTCACGATAGGAATTCGACTTTGTTTCAACTGCTTGACCTCACGGTCTATGATTTTGCTGGCTTATATTGAAGTCTCTCCTAGAGAAATCAATGGAAATATCCAACTTTATGGCTGAATAAGTGACAAGCGGTGTACGTATCCAAAGAGGGTTTGTCGAAAACGATGTTTATGAAAAATTCTATTTGTTTACAAGGCTTTTGAATGAAGATTGTTGTTAATAATTCTTGAAAATATGACTATTTTCTTCATGGCATAATCCTTCCTGAATTATACATAGGTGATCAGGCTATGTATAATTGAGGACAAATGATGCGATGCTTGATAAAAATAACAGAAAAATCAATTTATTGGGTGGTGAGAAAATAGCTTGGAATAAAATTCGTTAAATGGTTCATTGGACATGTGGGTGAATTTTATGGAATGGTAATAGTCTACTAATCCGTCAAAAATGAAATCGGCCTAATCCCTGCTAAGACAATGGCATAATGTTGCGAAGCGATTGAAAATTGAGCAAATGGAATAGAAAATGGAATAAACGAAGGTTATGATTATCGCGGAGATAACAAAAGATAGATATTACATTGGATGGAAAAGTGCTTATTACAACCAGATTATGTCAACGTATCTACGGAAAGTACAAAAGAAAGATACAACCCTAGAGGGCTCGAACTACGGTCTATATATCAAATCATGAACTCCTTCTTGTCTTAAGCATTGTTGTTATCCTTGATGTTGCTAATGTCCCGGCGGGCTCTCTTCTAACAACACACGCTATTCCTCGAGTTAATCCATCTTGGTTCCCATGTCCCGATCTCCTTGTTGTGGACAATCATTCCTAAAATGTCCTTTCTCTCCACAGCCAAAACACGTCACTGGGGGTCTCTGGTTGCCTGCATTTAAAGGGAATTTGCATTCTCTAGTCGAATGGCCAAGCTTCTTACAGTTACCACAAGATTTAGGGCAATTCCCAGGTTTATGATGAAGTGGACATATGTTGCATTTCGGTAAGGTACCAGTGTAACCTCTCTTTTCATTCTGCCCCGCAGCATAGGCCTTAGCAACCTCTTGTCTCTTAGGTGATTGTTGAGTAGTATTGTCACCTCGATTGTTGTCCCACTTTCTTTTGTCGTTGTTAGGATTGGTGTTGTTTCGGTAGTTGTTGGTGTTGCTGGCAGATGTTCCTTTCTTTAGAATCTGAGCCATAAGTTTCTGAGACATCCTGATTGCCTCGTCCAGTGTGTGTGGGTCAAAAGAAATCACATCTCCACGGATGTTTTCAGGTAAACCACTGATGAGACGAAAAATGTTACGTTTTTAGGGGTCAGTTTGAGTCCTAATTCGTATATTAATTGATCGGATTTCACCCAAAGTCGTTTCTTTTCTCATTTTAGGTACTTTTGAGGAGAAAATCAAAAAAGAAGCATTTTCGGGCGTTTTCGGAGTGAAAAAGTGCGGAAAACAACAAAATCTCAAAAGACCCTAAAGTGCACAGAAGGTGACGGCGTCACAAGCTTCACGTGACGACGTCAGGAACAAATGAAGTGAAGAAATTGGAAGTTACTCATGACGGGCCAGAGAGTTTTTGGCCTAGTCTAGTGACGGCGTCAAGGAAGGCCGTCAGATCTGGAACAAGGCGGTGTGACGACGTCAAGAAGGCCATCACAAAACCCTAATCGTCGGCGTGACGGCGTCACACCTTGGGCTGACGCCGTCAGCCCGTATTTTCTATATATATAGGACGAATTTTATTGTTTTAAAAGAGGAACTTGGTGGAGAACTTAAGGGTTAAACCCTAGCTCGTGTATTACAGACCTTAGAGGGTACTTTTACCCCTCTAACTTGCATGTTTAATCTAAGATAAGTCTTCATTCAATCCATACAATATGTCTATTTGTTGTATGATCTATGTTTGTGCTTTTCTTTCCTTCAACATGCTAGGCTAAATTAACTTGTGTTTGCTTATATCTAATGAAACCTAACTATTAATTATCATGTGATGTGTATGTTGTGATTGTG
>LBNU01037164.1:3008-17520 GCA_014162995.1 Artemisia annua | reverse complement strand
ACTAGTAGCTTATATATATTGTTAATAATGGTTTTTCTATCTTGTAATTTGTCCAAATTCATCACCAACAACATCAACACATCCCTTAATCTACCATGCACCTTCCTAGGGTGCCATGGGTTCCTAAATTTCATTTAACCAATTCTCCTCACCAAATATCTCTTAATATTAATTTCTAGCTCATAAAAATTAATAAAACATAAAATAGAGTGATATAAATTACATATTAACTTGCATGTGGAGATAAAATGATATGGACATTGTAAAAACATTGTAATATTATGAAAAATAGTTTGGTTCACTTACTTGAAGGATTAGATAATTTTTAATGATAAAACCTAATTACTTCTTGAGTTTTTATTTCAAAACTCTAAAAAGAAGTACTAATATGACTTGATTATTACTTGATCTTGAAAAATTGATGAATTTCTTCTTGGTTCTTGTTCTTGGTCGTTCATAACAAGGAGAGGAAGAGAAGCATATTTTTTTTATCTAAAATTTGCATGTAAAATGAGAGTTTGGTGAAAAATGGTTTATATACTCCTAGTAAAATAGTTAGGGTCAATGAGAGGCATTTTGAGTGGGAAATGAGGTGGGATACGAATTAAGGGGAAAAGGTGGGTGAGGTAATGTTTATTTTGTGTATATTTTGTTAAATTAGGTGTTATTTGATGTATATTGTTAGTAGTTTTGGTATTTTCGGGTACCGGGTTAACTAGAAATAAAGTTTAACGGGACTAAATGTGACATAATAAAGTCACAAAAATTATAAAAATACATTTTGTATAAGTATTGGGTGTTTGAATAATTGTTGTTTCATTATAACGAAAACCATCGTAATTAAATAACGTTAACGATATAAAATAAATAAATTTCCAAAATATCGAGTAAACTAATTTTATAATATTTGTAACATTGTAATGAGTGTAAAAATATATTAGGACCATTGTGGGAAGTGTAGGATGTGTCGTTCAAAATTATTGATCGCGTGTTAACATTTATTTAATAAAAATAAATATATGTAAATTGAAATTATATAACTCATACGAGTGGAATAGTATGCAAATGATGTAGTGATGAAATGTAGACTAACTCTAGTCTATGAAATGTATTATGAATTATGTCTCATGATCACATGGTTAACCCTTCCCGGTTATGAAAAATGAATACCCGTAAACCTAGTTTACGTGAAATGATGAATTGTGAAATGATGAATTGAAATTTGTGAATAGTAAATTGTCGAGACTTGGGAAAATGACCTGAAATTGAGAATTGTGACTCCATGCGTCGTACTTTACTTCTTAGATGCGGCACATTGGTAATTACTGCCACATGCTCCGCATCTCTATTATTTATAGGATGCAGTTAAGATACGCCGCATTGCCTCACCCAATGCGCCGTATCTTCTATATTTACAGAACTATTTTCTAACTTAGAAAATTTATTTCAGATGGAATTACCCGCTGTTGAACGAAGGCATTTATGGCTCCATTTTGAAACCATGGGACTAACACCAGACACTGAGGCTAATCATTTGAGGAGGCTTAGGATGATCTTCTTTAAGAAGATCTTTAGGGTTCTGGTTTTAGATTTTGAGGGTGCTGGATTGGTTAACGGAGGGAATGCGGCCGCAGGGCTTCATGATAGGTTAGAGATGGTACTTAGGGGTGAGGATGACGAGGTTGTGTTCAGATCTTATGCCTGGGAGAGGTTGTTTGATATTGAGGAGCCCTTGATTCGTGAGCTTATGTTGGAATTCTTCAGTACAGTTTATTACAGGGAGACTGATGTAGAGCTAGGGACTCATGACACTCTTGTTTTTAGGTTAGGAGGTGTACCCGTGTGTGTATAAGAAAAGGTATGTGGGAAGTTGGTAAAGTGGAGAGAATATTGTAAGAGGGAATATTGTGTGGGAGTTTGTGAGGAGACAAAGTACACTTTTGTGTAAGGTGTGTAAGGGAATATTTAGAGGTTATTGGGAAATTATTTTGGGAAGGATTGTGGGAGGTTTGGTGGTTTTACTTTTGTGAAAATGTGATTAAGAAAAGATTAGGAAAGATTAGTAAATAATCTAATTTTCATTAAGAAGAAAAGGTTTAGACAATTAAGATTATAAGTTGAGAGAATCATAGGTTACTTATAAATCCAAGTAACACAACGTCGAGAATCCATAATTTCATAACTCGTGACTTTCCACGACTCGACGTTCTCAACTAACACCTTGGTACAAACAAGTTAAGTGCTTTGCCTTGATGTAGAACATAACCCATGCGGAAAAGGATGCATTTACGCAAAGTGACCTTTGACTTAGTTTGACCAATAAGGGAGTAAACCCGTTACGTGATTAGAGAAGACGTAAGCACGGGATATAAGCATATGGATGCTTTCACGTGATGTTACGTGAAATATATAAGCTCCCTAAGTTTAGAAAAGCCTTGGCTAGAGGCGAGAGTTAGAAAACTTGAGTTGGTGTTTTCCCGCAAACGGGTGTTTTAAAAGTTGGATCTCTCTAATCCCAAAACTCGTTTCGAGTGTTCTCAATTAAGCACATAGCATATTCATACCTGTATTGAAAGATCCACATTTGTCGGGTAAGGGGAAAGCCGACTTTCAAAATTCGTCCCGAACAATACAGAAGCCTGGCGCGTCACCCACGCGTTGACGCATGGATGACGCGTCAGGAGCAGATATGGATTCGGAGAATTTTGGCTACCGTTTGTTATTTTATGTGTTTCGAAGATTTATTTGTCATCATTAAAACATTAGCAGATCTTGATCATGTTGCCTCAACACACAATTAATCAGACTCTTACTCTACTTTTACCACGTAAAAAGTCAGCTTCATCCTACGCCAAACTCCGAAATGACGAATCGAAATACATCGCTAATTATCCTATAAACAATTCACCGCAAGTAAACCACATCTTTTCACCGAAATTTCTTCAACCTTCAACACAAACTGAACTTCGGGACGAAGTTCCCTTAAGGGGTAGAGACTGTAACAAATCGCATTTTTGGATTACTATTCATTTTTACTATTCACTTTTACTATTCATCTCATAAATATTTTACGAGTTACATTTTTGTTTTTCCATTTCTATGGAAATATTGTGCGATTAATATTCCACGTAATCCCTAACCTACAAGTTTAGGTTTTAACAACGTCTACAAGTTCAAATAAACATATCTATCATTTAATATACTAAGTTATAATATTATGACGAGTTTCGATATTTTCATGAATTCTATATTTTTACCTCGTCCAGTTTTAAATTTTATAATTTAAAATTCTTAACGACAATAAATTCCCGGAATCAAAAACTACACTCAAAATACTAGACAATAAGGGCCCGTTTGGTTCGGCGGAATCCTAAGGATTCTGGTAGAATTGAATACAATTCCATTTCATAACGTGTTTGGTTGAAAATTTCAAAAAAATTTTGAATATGAATTCCATTCATTATTGTGTTTGGTTGGCAAACGGAATGGAATGAAATTCCTTCAAAATCCCATATATATGGAATTCAACATTCCATGGCATATATGTGAGGATTGTTTACAATTTCATGGAATTCATATTATCTTTGTTTTTGTTCTTGTTATTGTTATTATTCAACAATTACTTTATTAAACATCACTTTATTATTATTATTGTTTTTTCAACGTCACTTTATTATTTATTTATTTATTTCTATTTATTATTATTATTATTATTATTATTATTATTATTATTATTATTATTATTATTATTATTATTATTATTATTATAAATGATCTTTTAATTATTATTGTTATTATTATTAATTTTATTAAGATTTAAAAATTATTATTTAGTTAAAATTGAATATAAATTATTATTTATTTAAAAATTATTATTGTTATTATTATTATATTAAAAAACTATTCTTTGTTTAAAATTAAATATAATTCATTTAAAGCTTACGTTTTTAATTTATACCTTTAAAAATACAGTTGTATTTTATATAAAAACACTATTTATTTAATATATTAGTTTATATAATATTATTTAAAAAACTATTATTATTTGATACGCAATTTATTTATTAAATAATATTTAATTTATTAATTTAAAATTTAATTAAATTTTAAATATTTTAATATAATTGCTTTTTCTCATTTCCTTCTTCCAACAAAACATGCGCTAGTATTTGCAAATTTCAATTTNATTATTATTATTATTATTATTATTATTATTATAAATGATCTTTTAATTATTATTGTTATTATTATTAATTTTATTAAGATTTAAAAATTATTATTTAGTTAAAATTGAATATAAATTATTATTTATTTAAAAATTATTATTGTTATTATTATTATATTAAAAAACTATTCTTTGTTTAAAATTAAATATAATTCATTTAAAGCTTACGTTTTTAATTTATACCTTTAAAAATACAGTTGTATTTTATATAAAAACACTATTTATTTAATATATTAGTTTATATAATATTATTTAAAAAACTATTATTATTTGATACGCAATTTATTTATTAAATAATATTTAATTTATTAATTTAAAATTTAATTAAATTTTAAATATTTTAATATAATTGCTTTTTCTCATTTCCTTCTTCCAACAAAACATGCGCTAGTATTTGCAAATTTCAATTTCGTCAGATTTTAAATCCTAAGGATTTCAATTTCTAACATTCCATTCCTTCACATTCAAATTCCTTAAACAGATTACAATTCCGTCAAAAACATTCTGCGAACCAAACGAGCCCTAAAGCATTTAGTTTTCTTGTGTCCACATCATCACTTTCCCCCTCCTTCTCCATTTTGGCGTCACCATGGTAAATCACCAAGACATTATGTCTTTGGTGATGACTAACATAACACATGTCTTTCTTACCTTCCATCCTTAATCACTAAGTCACTAAATAATTATCTCTTACAAAGAGGAGGTAACCAAGTTTGCTTCTTCTTACACAATTATGACTCACTAGGGCACATGTGTATCATCTTAACCCTTCATTCTCAATCTTGCAACACATATGCATTTTCTTAGTTAGTAAGAAAGATGACTCATGTAAGTCTTAACCTCCTCAAGACCCTATAAATACCCCCCCCCCCCTGATCATTTAGACACCAACATACATAACATATACATACTTCTCATTTTGTTCTCTACTTCAAGTATTATCTAAGAGATTCAAGTTACAAGTAAACTACATCAAATTCCTTGCAATCTTTGGTGATTCTCTTGAGTTTAAATCCACTCAAGTCACCAAGGTTCCATCACAAGTCTTGCAAGATCATAAGAAGAGTTGAAGGATCCTAAAGGAGTGGAAAAGAGTTCTAGTCCTTGTCCTTGTTGTTGTTTCCCTTGTTAAAGGCTAAAAGTTGTAAGCCAAACCTTGTACTCATCACATACTCTTGTTTCTTTTCTTATAGGTCTATATGCATGCTTAGTATGTTGATCATATGGGTACTTGGCCAAAACTTATAAAGAAAACCTAAGTTAAAACTTACTTGTGCAAGCTAGTGTAACTAGGCTATTTATGTAATAAAAGTCGACCAAAATAGGTTATTTAACCTTGGATAAACTTAGCTAGTAAAAGAGGAACTCACAAGGAATCTATAGCAAATTGAATCACCCAAAACGGACATTTGAGTCAAAAGTTATGATCAAAAGAAATTAGCGAAACAAAAACACTGAAAAAAAACTGAATCTGTCAACAAACCTACTGCACGTCTTTCGAAATTTTTTGAGGCACTTCTGGTCTGATTCAGAACACGAAAGTTGTCCGAAATGATGTTTTACATCTGCAGCGAGGAAACTCGGCCTGAAAACACCAAACAAAGGCATTTCTCTGCCACAAATTGTAAAACAATTTTTAACATCAAAGTTTTGTTTTTTACAAGTTAAGTAACTAGGAACCATATTGTTTTCGAGGCTAATTACTCACTAAAATAACATCCTTCATTCAAATAAACTTTCCTAAGTTTATTCGATCTTCGGGATAGTGTTTTCACATGTGAAAACCAGTTATTCACATGTGAAACAATAATCCTAACTTATAGGTTTTCACCTATGAAACTATACTCATTGATGCATGGGTTTTGCAACCTTTGCACTTAGGTTTTACCTCTCAAGGGATCTTGAGAAGCTTACAACCCCCACCAGGCAATGTACCTGACCGATGTAGTATAGTGAAGTGGCAAGTACCAGGGGATTGATCGTTCTCTCGGGAAACAGTGTCGTTAGGCTTGAAAAGCTACTCTAATTAGGTCTAAGGGTTGAGGGATGATTCTTTTTGTATTTTTATATTTTATGAAAGCAAGTAAAAATCTCGGGTTTTGGAAGAGTGGGCGGAATTAGTTGCTAGTCAACTAACCCAAATTACTACTTTTGCAAATAAAATAAAATAACTAGAAAATGTAAATAGTTGTGAAACTTATATGGGAGAAATATGTGTTTACTTAGATTTCCTTACTCCCTAGCTATCTTTTATATGTTAATTGGTTTGTTGCAATTATGTAGATGACGGGTTGTATTCCTTTAAACCATTCGTAGGGCCGTGTACGATCTTCCCTAACTCTATAAGCTCCTACTTCACTCCTATGTCGAGCTGACTTAAAGCTCCTAACATGGGATCATTAGAATTCGCTCATGCATTAAATACAACTAAATAATCGTAGTACACATCCGATTCATGTTTCTTAAGACGTTCAAGCAAGTTACCGTATAGGAGGTTAGCCAGTTTTCTTAGGCCTAACATCGACTTCACCCACCCACAATAATTACAAGCAAACCAACAACATATAATCAATAGCTAGGTTTCATTAGATCTAAGCAAACACAATAAAGACCTAGCCTAGCATGTTAATTGAAAGACAAGCTCGTTGTATATTCACTGTGAATTCCCTGTCCACAATAACTCGTTGTATATTCACTGTGAATTCCCTGTCCTAGTCATCAATTAATACCACGGCTCCCGCTCCTGAGGAGCTTTTGACAGTGAATGACCCATACCATCTAGACTTCAGTTTCCCAGGAAATAACCTTAAGCGCGAGTTATATAATAGGACCTTATCTCCCTCCGAGAATTCCTTATTTTTCTTAATCCGTTGGTCATGCCATCTTTTTGCTCTCTCCTTGTACGTAATGGAAGATTCATAAGCCTCCAATCTCAATTCATCAAGCTCTTGAAGCTGTAAGAATCTATTTGTTCCTGCGATTGTGTAACCCAAGTTGCAGGCCTTAAGTGCCCAATATGCCTTATGCTCCAGCTCTACTGGGAGGTGACATGCCTTGCCATAGACCATACGGAAAGGGGTTGTTCCGATGGGTGTCTTATAAGCAGTTCGGAAGGCCCACAAAGCTTCATCTAGCTTGAAGGACCAGTCTTTTCTATTTTGGTTAACTATTTTCTTTAATATCCTTTTTATTGCACTGTTGGTGTTTTGGACTTGACCGTTGGTCTGAGGATGATAAGCAGTGGAGAACCGATGGGAGACTCCATATCTTTTCATGACCTTTTCCATTTGCGTATTGCAATAATGGGTTCCTCTGTCACTAATAAGAGCTTTTGGGATGCCAAATCTGGCGAACAGTTTCTTTAGGAAGTGAATGACTACCCTAGCATCGTTGGTCCTAAGGGCTTGCGCCTCTACCTACTTTGAAATATAGTCAATGGCTACTAAGATGTATTCATTCCCTCCTGAATATGGAAAGGGTCCCATGAAGTCAATTCCCCAAACATCAAAAACTTCACAGATTTGTATATAATTGTGGGGTGCTTCATCTCTTCTGAAGATATTCCCAGCTCTTTGACAAGCGTCACATGCCTGGATCATTGCCTTCACATCACAAAACACTGTAGGCCAATAGAATCCAGCGTCAATGATTTTTCGTGTGGTGGTATTCGTGCCATGATGTCCTCCGGATGGACCTGCATAACATTCTTTCATGATTCTGATTGCCTCCTTCTCGGAAACACATCGCCTGATGACCTGATCAGGGCATCTGCGGAACAAGAAAGGTTCGTCCCAAAAGTAGTATTTTAATTGAGCGAAGAACCTCTTCCTTTCATGTCGGTTCATGTGTTCGGGAACAACTCTGCTTGCCAGGTAGTTAGCATAATCTGCGTACCATGGTTCAGAATCATTTATTAACATGAGTTGTTCATCGGGAAATGAGTCTCGAATCTCACTCTTATCAGACTCGCTTAGGCTGGGGTTTTCTAGTCGAGAGAGATGATCAGCCGCTAGATTTTCTGCTCCCTTCTTATCACGAATTTCNTCGGGAACAACTCTGCTTGCCAGGTAGTTAGCATAATCTGCGTACCATGGTTCAGAATCATTTATTAACATGAGTTGTTCATCGGGAAATGAGTCTCGAATCTCACTCTTATCAGACTCGCTTAGGCTGGGGTTTTCTAGTCGAGAGAGATGATCAGCCGCTAGATTTTCTGCTCCCTTCTTATCACGAATTTCTTCATCAAATTCTTGCAGTAATAAGATCCAACGGATTAGCCGCGGTTTAGCGTCTTGCTTAGTGAAAAGGTATCGTAGGGCTGAATGATCAGTAAAGACAACGGTTTTTGAGAGGACTAGATATTGGCGAAACTTATCAAAAGCGAATACCACGGCTAACAACTCTTTCTCCGTGGTGGTGTAGTTCTCCTGAGCAGGATTCATGGTTTTGCTAGCATAATATATTGGCTGGAAATGTTTGTTAAGCCTTTGGCCTAGTACAGCCCCAACAGCATAATCACTAGCATCACAAATGATCTCAAAAGGTAGCTCCCAATTGGGGGTAACCATAATTGGAGCTTGCGTGAGTTCTCTCTTCAGTAGGTCGAAGGCATCCTTACTCTCTTGAGAGAAGTCGAATGGAGCATCCTTTACAAGAAGCTGAGTCATTGGCCGAGCTATTTTGGTAAGGCAGCTTGGATATAGCCTCGATTTTCGCTCGGTCCACCTCAATCCCGTTTCCAGAAATTTTGTGTCCAAGCACGATACCTTCTTTCACCATGAAATGGCACTTTTCCCAGTTTAAAACCAGGTTAGTTTCCTCGCAACGTTTGAGCATTTTTTCAAGGTTAGCAAGACAACGGTCGAAAGAGTTTCCGAAGACAGAAAAATCGTCCATGAAGACTTCCATGCTGTCTTACATTAGTTCGTGAAAGATTGCAGTCATGCATCGTTGGAAAGTGGCGGGAGCGTTACATTGTCCAAAAGGGATCCGCTTGTAGGCGAATGTGCCATAAGGACATGTGAACGTGGTCTTTTCTTGGTCCTCAGGGGCGATAGGAATCTGGAAATATCCTGAGAATCCATCCAAAAAGCAATAGTATTCTTTTCCTGCTAGCCTCTCCAACATTTGATCGATGAAAGGAAGAGGGAAGTGATCCTTTCGGGTTGCATCATTCAGTTTCCTATAGTCGATGCACACGCGCCAACCAGTGACTGTTCTCTGGGGTACCAACTCATTTTTATCATTTTTTACCATTGTCATCCCTCCTTTCTTAGGTACAACTTGTACGGGACTGACCCATGGACTATCTGATATTGGGTAAATTAGTCCCGCATCTAGGAGTTTAATGACTTCTTTCTTTACGACCTCTTTTATGTTGGGATTCACTTGCCTTTGAGGTTTTACGGTCGGTTTGTAATCCTCCTCCATGAGGATCTTGTGTGTGCAGAAAGTCGAATCAATCCCCTTGATGTCTGCTACACTCCAAGCAATAACTCCCTTATATTTCTTTAAAACCCCTAGGAGTTTATTTTTCTGCTCATTTTTCAAGGAGGAGCTAATGATTACCGGAAGTTGATCTTCCCCTTGGAGGAAAGCATACTCTAAGTGAGTTGGGAGTTCCTTAAGCTCCAACATGGGTGGCTCGACGATGGAAGGTTTAAGCTTGTTTTCGGGTTTACGAAGTTCGAGTGGTTCGGCGTCTTCCCGTCTGGGTAGAAGGAGACTGCGTTGATTTCTTCAGCCTTTCCTTCTTCAAAGAAGGAAGGGAAAGCTTCGTCACGCAACCATCCAGCCTCAACTTGTTCATCTACACAATCGTCAATGACATCGGATAGCTCATCGACCTCCCCGATAAAATACAGTCGGTTGGCTGTATCGAGAGAAAGATTCATTGTGTCTTTGATGTCAAAGGTTAAGCTGTCGGTACCTACTCGCAAGGTCAGCTTGCCGTCATGAACATCAATGACGGCCCGAGCATTTGCAAGGAATGGTCTCCCTAGGATGATGGGCACGAGATCGTCTTCTTCCATTTCCAAGATGACAAAGTCAACTGGAAATTTGAACTTCCCCACTTTGACCAGCACATTTTCACATATTCCCATGGGGTATTTGACCGATCTATCAGCGAGTTGGATGTTCATTCGAGTTTGTTTCAATCCTGAGTATCCTAGTTTGAGGAACATGGAATATGGCATGAGATTGATGCTTGCCCCTAAGTCGGCCAGAGCATTCTTTACTGATAGAGAACCTATAGAACAAGGAAAGGTAAAGCTACCGGGGTCGTCCACTTTCTTTGGTAATCCTCGCTGGGTTACCACAGGCATTCTTCTCCTAAGGTCACAAGACCCTCGAGCTTTTTTCTGTTGGCGAGTAGCTTCTTGAAGTACGTACTATATTTGGGCATATGGTAACATGCATCAAGGAGGGGCATAGTGACGACCGAATCCTTCAAGTATGACAGGAACCTTTTATTGTCGTTCTCAACCTTTTGATTTTTTAGGCGGGACGGATAGGGGACTTTCGCGGATTGTTTGGGAGGAGAGGAGGTTACCTGAGGAGCCAGCTCAGGAATCTCGTCGCGCACGTCGCCTTCTTCCTCGCGAGAGGCGTCAGGTTCCGTGACGTTGGGCTGTTGGACCGGGTATGGAGGGTCCTTAGTTGTTGTTCCCGCTCTAGTAGTGATGGCTAGTAAAGGGTCATTTTGGTCCATTTGGGGTTTGGTGTAGCCGTCAAGTGAGGTACTGAGCTCTGCGTATTTGGCCTTTAAGTCATTTTGTTGATCGGTTATGAGGTCGTCGAGGCCCTTCAACATAAGGTCTTTTTCATGCGTGAAATTTCCAAGGTCATTCTCGAAAGTGCTTCGAACCTTGAAGTCAGGACCTTCTTCTCCTTCCCTATTTCTCACGAGATTCCCCCAAGGGGTGAAATCGTTGTTTTAATAGAATACCAAAAGGGAAGGGTCATCAAAGATGTCATGGCTTGACAGACACACTTGTTCGGTGGTGGCACCTTCCCCGCATTCCTCTACTTCGTGCGGGCCTCCAAATTGGTCACAAATTAGATATGGATTTGACAATCGTTTAGTGGTTCGTGACCCGTTAAGATAAGAAACTTTTTCGTGCAGTTTCCTTAGCCTGCTGTCAAGAGGGGGTTTTGTGTGACCTCAGACATGCTCATGATCGAATCGGGTTCATCCCATGTGTCATCTTGATCTTGAGCATATTCCTCAATCCTATTCCACCCCTCTTCAGCACTCAACTTGGATATCCTCCCTTTCACCGAATTATTCACTCCTCTCTAATCATTTTGAGAGATACTATCGTAAAATATTTGGACCAGAAGCCAGAGTTCAATACCATGATGGGGAACTTGTCTTATTAGATCCTTGAATCTAATCCAAGATTTATGAATGGGCTCTGCTTGCCCGATACGGAATCGGAGGAGTTTGTCTCTGAGTGTCGAGGTTCTTCCTATGGGAAAGAATTTTTCATAGAATTTTGAAATGAGCTGTTCCCATGTGAAGATGGACTCAGAAGGAAGCTTGTTGTACCATTCCTTGGCTTTATCTTGAAGGGTAAAGGGAAAGAATCGAAGTCGGGAGGTATCCCTAGTGGCTCTGTCTGTATGGATGGTTTCCACTATTTTCAAGAAATCTTTGATGTGCTGGATTGGTTCTTCCGATTTTAGCCCATGGAACTTGCATACACTTTGAACAAGCCAAACGTCAGTTGCATGCAAGACCCCTTCTGTGCGTTCGTGTGGAAACACAATAGCATTAGAGAAGCCACGAGGAGTGAAGGAGGAATAATCTTTGAGGCGCTTGGGGGTAGGAACCTCAGGAATTTCTGTATCGTCATTTGATCGGGGGCTAGGTGGTGTGTCGTGATGATAAGAATCTTCTTCAGAAAGGGCTTCATCGAAGTTGATGGCGATACCAATTGGTTCAGACATTGAAGAGTGTTGTCTTAACCTATGCATTTCCCTTTCAGGTTCTGCGTAAGGTTGGATAAGGTCTCTTAAGGAACTACGACTCCTAGTGACTCTATGGTTGGAGAGATCTTCGTTTACCATGTTGGACAAGGAAGATTTAAGCGAAGGGTTGGGAAGAAAAAAGATAGACTAAAGAAAACCTAGAAAAATAAAAATAAAAATCTCACTAGAAAGGATTCTAACGAGTAGACCTAAGTAAAAATAAAATTTTCAACCTAAACAATAACTATTCCCCGGCAGCGGCGCCAAAAACTTGATGCATGGGTTTTGCAACCTTTGCACTTAGGTTTTACCTCTCAAGGGATCTTGAGAAGCTTACAACCCCCACCAGGAAGTGTACCTGACCGATGTAGTATAGTGAAGTGGCAAGTACCGGGGGATTGATCGTTCTCTCGGGGAACAGTGTCGTTAGGCTTGAAAAGCTACTTTAATTAGGTCTAAGGGTTGAGGGATGATTCTTTTTGTATTTTTATATTTTATGAAAGCAAGTAAAAATCTCGGGTTTTGGAAGAGTGGGCGGAATTAGTTGCTAGTCAACTAACCCAAATTACTACTTTTGCAAATAAAATAAAATAACTAGAAAATGTAAATAGTTGTGAAACTTATATGAGAGAAATATGTGTTTACTTAGATTTCCTTACTCCCTAGCTATCTTTTATATGTTAATTGGTTTGTTGCAATTATGTGGATGACGGGTTGTATTCCTTTAAACCATTCGTAGGGCCGTGTACGATCTTCCCTAACTCTATAAGCTCCTACTTCACTCCTATGTCGAGCCGACTTAAAGCTCCTAACATGGGATCATTAGAATTCGCTCATGCATTAAATACAACCAAATAATCATAGTACACATCCGATTCATGTTTCTTAAGACGTTCAAGCAAGTTACCATATAGGAGGTTAGCCAGTTTTCTTAAGCCTAACATCGACTTCACCCACCCACAATAATCACAAGCAAACCAACAACATATAATCAATAGCTAGGTTTCATTAGATCTAAGCAAACACAATAAAGACCTAGCCTAGCATGTTAATTGAAAGACAAGCATAAGATATAATCACACAATACATAGACATATTGAATGATTTGGAAGAGACTTATCTTCAATTAAGCATCTAAGTTTCAAGGGTGGAAAACCCTCAAAATATAGTAGAAAAAACGAGCTAGGGTTTGTTGCCAAAAGTTGCACCCTAATGAATGAAAATTAGAAAACTATATATAGATTTTACATCGTGACGGCGTCACCTTATGGGGTCTGACGCCGTCACCTCGCCGCCAAAATATTATTCGGATTGCTCAGATCCACTTCTGACGCCGTCCCCTTGTAAATCACTCTGGGTCGTCTCCCTTTAGCGTATAACGTGACGGCCTAGGCGTCACAAAGCGTGACGCCATCACGTGTTATTTCTTCAAAACTTTCTGGGGCGTCTAGTGTAAAAATCATCCTCCTTGTTGTCAAAGCGTGACGCCGTCACCTGGTATAGCGTGACGCCGTCAGGTACAATTTCCAGCATATTTTGAGACTTTGTCGTTTTCTTCACTTTTATGCTCCAAAAACGTCCAAAATGCTTCCTTTTCCAGAATTCCTCTTCAAAGTACCTAAAATGACAAAAGGAACGATTTAAGGCAATATTTGATCAAATAATTACGGATTAGGGCTTAAATGACCCCCTAAAAGCGTAACACTTTTCGCCTCATCACTCATAAACTTATAAATCCTTATAAACTTCATGTTTTACATAAACTAGGTGTAGGATCTAAACACACACCTTGTGTTAGAGTGATACTTTGAGTTATATTATTAAGCACGCGGAATATACTTAACAATACTTAGAATATGAATTGTATGATGTAATGTAAGTGAGAACAGTTGTAAGTTTAACACAAAGCTTCAATATTATTGATAATAATACGAGTGATCTTGCTTATCACTAGGGTTACACCTTGAAGCTTTCTAGGGTTGATTCATGCCTAGAACAATGACCTAGGACCTCCTTTTATAGCACAAGGAGTCCTTTACAAGATAAATATAAAGCTATCATAATAGAATATACACAAGATCTTTTCTATACTTATCTACATACGAATACATTACAGTTATCCTAACAGCAGTGGTAATAATATGTACTAGCAGTGGTAATGTGTTTCCACTGCTAGTGTATTCTTCAGCAGTGTCTTCCACAAGCTTATCAGTGGTAACTGTTAGCTTTATTCCGAACAATTCTCCCCTAAACTTATGATTTTTCTGCAAATCAATAAGTTTCTTCAATCTGCATCATCTCTTAGGATTTGGG